>CM075302.1:6775911-7066854 GCA_037672795.1 Lagerstroemia speciosa | reverse complement strand
TTTATGTGTATTCTCTAAGAAATACAAATTCATCTTCTCCTCCTAAACATCTCCTCTACTCAAACCTATCTCATCAATCATGTAGTTCCTATTCCTTCAAAACACCTCCCAATCATTCTAAACACCTTCCAATCATCATCCTAAAAACCTACGGCCATCCTGATTTAGGTCTCGTACATACTCCATTGGAAATCTTCATATCGCTCTCCCTCATATAACTTTCAAATATCCCGGGAGTGCAATTAACATGCTCTGTTGAGATAATGCCCATATTACTGCAAATATACTCTATGTTGGGATAATGTCCGTTTGAAGATTTCGAGTTTTACAGAACTACAACAACGAAAAGAACTGAAAACTGAGAGGGTAAAATCAAACCAACACATAAAACTCGGTTATTGAAGCACTGATCTTCGACTTCCACAATCTCATCCCTGGAACGACCAACAAGTTCCATGAAAACATGGGAACCAAGCTCAAGGAAAAATTTCATGATGAAACGTCTCATAAGAAACAAAGAAGTAAAAATAATGAAAAATAAATATGCCCTTATCAAAACCCAGCTCCTCTTCACACATCCAGGTGCCTCCTATTTGCTTCTGCATTATAATCATATTGTAGATGCTTTACTTGTAGAGTTATGATCTTTAATATAAAAAAAAAAAAAAAGACTGTAACAAGTAAACACAAGAGATCTAACCTGGTGAAAAGTTTGTTTCCGACTCGAGATTGTCGATGAATGGGACATTCCCTTCTATACCGAAAATCATTCCCAGGTCAGAAACAGTATTCTCAGGAGAGTGTTGAGGAATGTTATACTCAGGTTGGAATCCATCGAACTCCATGGCCACATTCCCTAGCTCCCATTCCTCCAGTCCCAGTTCCGAGAAATTGAAGCCAAAAGAAGTTTCACCCGATTGGATTGGTGAATGGAAGCTAATCATGAAATCCGGCAGTGGTTTTAATGGCAGCAATGGCAATGGCATCGGGGGCAGTGGCAGTTATGGTGGTAGCAATGACAACCGCAGTGGCAGCCTATTAGAAAAAATCACTTGCCCTCCATTTCCAGCTATCATCGGATCCCTGGGAAATTCATGAGATTTTCCATTTCTTTCTTGAGTTTCCTTTTCACAAAATTACTTTTGTCGTTCTTTCTGCCATGGTTTCCCAGAATAAGTCATGTATTTGCATTCGATAAATGGAAAGATCGATGCGAGACATGATATTTACTTGAAGGTGGCTCGAGAACTGGTCCCCAGTAAGCCCGGCACATTCATTAACTCCAAGATCTTCATCGGAACAGCCTCTGTAATCACGCATTGAGAAAATATTAGACAAAGTAGAGAACATGCTAACATGTAAGATGTCTTAGATCAGGTTCGGTTACCCATACTGTCAATGCCACCGAGTTGATTAATAGCCCAAAGAAATCTCTGGTGAACTGGACCATCCCAGGCAACTCGCTGCTTCTTCTATGGCGGGTCAGCTTCAAGTGCGCCATTGTTCTAGATCTCCTCCGATTTCCTCGAGCTCTTCAATTTCGTTTCACTTTCAGAGGATATGTGATCGGAGTCTTTGGATTGTTTCTGCAGCTGCCCGCTTCCGCCGATGTCGGGATTTCGAGTTTGCGCCGAATCTTTGAACATGCATCTCCTCCTTGAGTGGATGTGCTGACATATGTCTCTAAACACTACCCTTTTGGTGGTTCCATTCAGAATACGGCAGCAGCCCTGAATGATGCACCCAATGGTTCATGGTATATCAGCCCTGAACATACATCTCCTCCTTCCGTATCCTCTCGAATTTCCGTCGATACTTTATCCGACCCGCCTTCTCTCAAAAATTTTCTCTCGGTAATCAAAGGAATTCTTGTAGTGTCTCCTGACATTACGGTAGAACATAACACACACACCCATGATAAATAATTCAATTTTTTTTAACGATAAAGGAAAAGGGTGTTCATGGATCAGTTCGGTTCGAAAAGCCATTTTGAACCGAACAACTTTAGAAAGAAAAAACTACATTGTTTAAAATCAGTTAATTTTTGTAATTTGTAGTTAACTTGTGTGAATTGCTACCGAATTGTTAACTAATTTTCTATATAAATAAATAAAATTCAATATGTTCAAAATTAACTAAACCGAACCATAAAAAGTCTAGTTGAATTTTATTTTTATTTTATTCAACTGTTAATTAGAAAAATAGCTCAGTTCGCTTAACCGTAATTAATCGAATTAATTATATCAAGTAATTAATTAAATATTTTCTGTGAAAAAAATGAACAGCCAGAGAAGTGGTTTACATGGTTAGATTATTCTTAATTCGGTTCGACTCTTCGATTCAGTTTTTTATTTTTATGCACAGCCCTAATAAAGGTTTTTCATTATGAAAGAGTGGAAGGAGAGGCTTATTGATGACCGGAATGTCCGTATCTTTACTAACTCTTATTAGGAGCTCCAATCTACCAAGAGGGGTTGGGCCGAGTGGTAAGCAGCTCGGTGCCGCTTAAGGAGATCTCGGGTTCGAGACCTCACGTACGCAGACACCCCTCTTGGGAGCCTCACCCGCCATTGCCAGGCGTGCGACCCGGGGCGACCAACGGATTAGTCAAGTATGGTTGGCTGAAAGATGCCATCTCACCGCTGGTGAGGCCTGCTTGGATATCGTGGCTGGCGACAAAAAAAAAAAAATTAGGAGCTCCAATCCGTCGGTGCCGTACACTATGACGTTGCCGAGTAAAATGTCGAATCGGTCCTTGTTCTGCTGAAGCATGTCCGCGGCAAAAACACTTTACGTCCTTCTTCTTCGGGGGCAGGCTAATGGTTTTCTTCCCTCAAATAGCTTCGGACCGGGGGGGGCGGCGCCGGGGCCGGCTGGCTCCAGTCTAGATTCCACGACCCGGCTTCTCCCGGTCTCTTCCCCGATCTCCGCCGCTGCCTCCTCCATCCCAGGATGCCACCAAACCGTGCCCTCCTCCAGCTCGTACCTCTCACGGACCCGAGTCTCTTCCCAGTCGATTGTCCGATTCGACTCCCCGCCTCCTCCAGACCTCCTTCCCCTTCATCCGAACCTGCCCAAGCCACCGCCATTGGAGTCCACGCCATCACCACGCCACCCGTTTCCTCATCATCCAACTGAGCCATTCGAGACCCGAGTTCATTGCTGCTGCTCTCTGCTGCAGATCCAGGCCATCCTCCTCCGTCAACCTTGCTGCAGTCGAGCTTTCCTCTGGTAAGTAAGTAGGTTCTGCTTCTCTGTTGCTAAAGCTGAATGTGCTGGCATTTGCTTGCCGTTCCCCGGTGTGATGGTGGTCGAATACTAGGGTGCTGATTAGTGTATCTGGCCTAGCTGATCTGGATGATGGCTTATCTGGCTTCTGACAGTGAATATGATTGCTGCGATGCTCTTTTGCTTCACTTGTCTGTTGGTGCTAATTTGTCTAACGATTCCACTTGATTTCTAACTTTGGCTTCTTGCTTGAATCTTTTTCTCTTGTCACAATGGCTTGCTGATTAGTGTACCATCAAAGTTGAATGACGGTTGTGAGTTTGTAAGTTTCATGATAGCATTATCAATTAAACGGAGCTGATTGAGTGCTGGATTAAGTGGCTGCTTCTTCCCTTGGTGTTTCCCCACGTTTTCCATGACATTTTTTATAAGAATGGAGCTGCTTAAAGTTCATAGTTGCAGCTACACTTTGGTCAATGTTTTCCTTGTTTTGAATGCATTTTCCGAGGGAAATAGAGCTATCTTTCAATTGTTATTGCAGCATCTCTTTGACACGTATTTTTCCATGGTTTTGATGTTATTTTCGATGGGAAAAAGTGCTGTTTAGCGTCCATGGTGGCTGCAGGTCATTGTTCAAGGATTTCTCGAGACTTATTTTCAACGAGAACAGAGCTGTCCATTGCAGCAGCTCTTTGCTGCGTATTTTTCCTTGGCTTTTAATGTCAGTTTCGATGGGAAAAAGTGCTCTTTAGTGTCCATGGTGGCTGCTGGTCATTGCGGAAGGATTTCTCATGACTTCAATCCCATTTTCAACAAGAATAGAGCTATCCATTGCAGCAGCTCGTTGCTCCTTGTTTTCCCTTGGTGTAGTGACAATTTTGATGGAAAAAGTGCTGTTTAGTGTTCAAGGTCGCTGCTGGTCAATGCTCGAGGATTTCTCATGATATCCATCTCGTTTTCTGTGAGAATAGGGCTATTTAGCACCTATTGTTGCAGCAGCTCCTTGTTCTGTTTGTCCTTCGTTGTAATGATGATTTCGGTAAGAAAAAGGGCTGTTTAGAGTCCACGGTGGCTGCTGGTCACTTCTTGAGGATTTCTCCCAATTTCTATGCAATTTTTGGTGAGAATAGAGCTGTCTCCCATCTGTTGTGACAATAGCTCTTTGCTGCGTATTTCCTCGTGGCTTTCATGTCATTTTCAAGAAATGGGACTGCATAGTATTCATGGTTGCAGCAGCCTTCTGCTCGATGATTTCTGCCATTTTCAATCTCGATTCCACGACCCGAATTCTCCCGGTCTCTTCCCCGATCTCTGCCACTGCCTCATCCATCCCGGGATGCCACCGAACCGGGCCTTCCTCCTGCTCATACCTCTCACGGACCCGAGCCTCTTCCCAGTCGAGTGTCCGATTCAACTCCCCGACTCCTCCAGACCTCCTTTCCCCTCATCCGAACCTGCCCAAGCCACCGCATTGGAGACCAGGCCATCACCATGCCACCCGTTTCCTCATCATCCAACTGAGCCATTTGAGACCCGAGTTCATTGCTGCTGCTCTCTGCTGGAGATTCGGGCCATCCTCCTCCGTCAACCTTGCTGCAGTCGAGCTTTCCTCTGGTAAGTAAGTAGGTTCTGCTTCTCTGTTGCTACAGCTGAATGTGCTGGCATTTGCTTGCCGTTCCCCGGTGTGATGGTGGTCGAATACTATGGTGCCAATTAGTGTATCTGGCCTAGCTGATCTGGATGATGGTTTATCTGGCTGCTGACACTGAATATGATTGCTGGGATGCTCTTTTGCTTCGCTTGTCTGTTGGTGCTGATTTATCTGACAATTCCACTTGATTTCTAACTTTGGCTTCTTGCTTGAATCTTTTTCTCTTGTCACAATGGCTTGCTGATTAGTGTACCATCAAAGTTGAATGACGGTTGTGAGTTTGTAAGTTTCATGATAGCATTGTCGATTAAACAGAGCTGATTGAGTGCCGGATTAAGTGGCTGCTTCTTCCCTTGGTGTTTCCCCACGTTTTCCATGACATTTTTTTTATAAGAATGGAGCTGCTTAAAATCCGTAGTTGCAGCTGCACTTTGGTCGATGTTTACATTGTTTTGAATGCATTTTTCGAGGGAAATAGAGCTATCTTTGAATGCTGAGAGTGGTTTAGGATCCGAGTTTCGAAAAAGAAAAGCTTCCATCTCGGGATGAAATGACATGAGAAGCAAAGTTTTTCAGAATTTTCTGTCCCTGCAGCTCTTCAATGTTACATGGGACTCGTGATCAGTTTCTCACATTTTGTAGATTCTTTGAGATAATTTTAGGTTATAGATGAATTTAGATCAAGCAAAATAAACTAGAATTTCTTCTAAAAGAGCGAACCAACCTCAGAGCACTAGTGGAACTGCTCATTGAAAGAGATCGAAGATGTTAGATTGTTAAACAGAAGTATATATAAGATCCTATGATCTTGCAAACGGAAGCTAGTACAGCAGTTGAGGAACATGAAACGGGAGGTTCAGGTAGTCACTGAACTCTCTGTGTTCTTAAGCAACAATAAAAAAAGAAAAAGAAATGTGCCCTGATTTTCACCTTGGACACCTAAACCCAAATTCTACTTCGGAGAACCGTCGCGTGGGTGCCGATAGCACAGAGGAGTCTCTGTCCTAATCCCAAAGCCGATCAAGCCACAGATCCTCTTCACCTATGTAGCTGCCTCCTGGCTGCTCTGCTATTAAGTCATATTGTAAATGCTTTACTTGTAGAGTTATGATCTTCGATATCAAAAAGACCGTAGCGATTAAGTCTAAGAGATCTAACCTTGTGAGAAATCTGTTCCCCACTCAAGATCGTCGAGCATCGCTTCTATATTGGCATCGGCAATCATTACCGGGGTTGGAACAGTATTTTCATGAGGGTGTTGAGGAATGGTATTCTCAGATTGGAATGCATTGGAATGCCTGCCCACTACATTCCTTGGCTTCCCGTCGAGTCCCTGGGAATGGACACCAAATGCAAAATCTTCCGACTGGATTAGTGAAGAGAAGCTCGAGCAATCTTGTTGTGGCGACAGTGGCTGCTGCGGCATTGGTGATTGTGGCGGCGGCAATGGCAATGGCCCATTAGAGAAATTCTCTGACCCTCCATTTCCAGCTATAATGGGATGCTGTTGAGGCACTCCTGCCAACTTGATGTTCCCGCTATTCTCATCCCTGGGAAGTTCATGAGATTTTCCCTTTCTTTCTCTTTCATGAAGGTGCTTTTGTCGTTCTTTCTGCCATGGTTTCCTAGAGCAAGTCAGTTAATTGCATTCAATAAATGGAAAGATCGATTCAAGACATGATATGTACCTGAAGGTGGCTCGCAACCTGGTCCCTAGTGACCCCTGTATCCTTCATTAACTCCAAGATCATACTTGGAACAGCCTCTGCAATCACACATCAAGACTTTTAGAAAAGTGGAGAATATGTGAACGTGTAAGATGTCTTAGATCGGGTTTGGTTATCCGTACTATTGATGCCACCGAGTTGATCAACAGCCCAGAGAAATCTCTCCTGAAGTGGACCATCCCAGACACGCTGCTTCTTCAATTGTGGGGCGGCTTCGTGTTCGCCATTGTTTTCCTCCCCCTCATTCCTTGACCTCTTCAGTTTCGTTTCACTTTTGGAGGATGTGTGATCGGAATCTTCGAACGGTCTCTTCAGCCAGCCGCTTCTGTCCATGTCGGGGTTTCGAATTTGTGCCGAATCTTTGGACGTACATCTCCCCCCTTGATGGATGTGCTGCCATATGTTCCTAAGCACTACCCCGTCGATGAGTCCATTCAGAACATAGCGGTAGCCATGACAGATGCAGCTAAATATGGTCACTTGGGCATCGTGTTCTCCCGGCATTCCTGAAAACATAACACGTACAATGGATTCTCCCTTTTTTAACGATAAATTTTTTCACGATAAATGGTAGGGAGTTCATGGTTTGGTTTGAAAAATCATTTCAAATTGAGCCGGTAATGTGATTCGGTTTGACGATACAATAGTCAAACTATAATCACTTTAAGAAGAAAAAAAATCAAATTGTTTAAAATTAGTTCGAATGATGCGATTAATCATTTAACCGATTTTTGTAACTTAACAAATTTATTATATAAATAAATAGAATTAAATATATAAAATAAAATCGGTTCAATTCGAAATTAACCGAATTGTACAGCAAAAAATCTAATTGAATTTTAATTATTTTTATTTTTATTCAATTGCTAAATAGAAAATGATGCTTAACTACAATTAACTGAATAAACTATATCAAGTAATTAAATGAACTTATTCTCGGCCCAAAAAAAAAAAAAAAGCAAACCGGCTTGCATGATTCCCATACTTTTAGTTCAATTCGATTTTTGGGTTTTTACGGACAACTCTAATAAAGGATTATCATTATAAAAAGAGTGGAAAGAGGGGCCTACTGGTGGCCGGGATGCCCATGTCGTCACTGACTCTTTTGAGGAGCTTGAGTCCGTAGATGTCGTACACAACAGCAGCGTCGCTGAGTAAAATGTCAAATCGGCCCCAGTTATGCTGAAGCAGGTCCTCGGCTGTTTCGAACTTGGTGCATCTCATGACTGATAAATGCCAAGTAAAAGAAAGTGCACATGAAGTGCTCGTACATACTTCGTAAAAAAATAATAATTTAACTCATCGAGATAAAATGTTTAATCAATTGTTTCATGGTTAAAAATCCATAAACACTTTAAGTGAGGTTGAGGTAAAATAATTTTTTTTAAAACAAAATCAAATTGAGATTGAATTTATGTGAAAGTAAAAAAATTCAAATTGAATATTGACTTAAAGTTTCTTGCCATCTCTCTTCTATTTGAGTAGGTTAAATTAAAGAAAAGGTTTCTATTTTAACAGAAATATAAGTGTAATAGCAAGTTTTATTTCATAGCATAACAATGGATGTAGGCCTGGCAATTATTGACACGACACGGTAACCAGACACGACACGGAGTTAGGCGGGTTTGGGTCAAGCCTATTTAGACACGAACCCGTTTAGACACGAACCTGTACAGACACGATAAATAAACGTGTTTAACTGGGTTTGAACCTGTATAACACGACACGACATGATTAAACAAGTTTATTAAATGTATTAACTATTTTTATACATATATTGACTCATTCAATACATTTATATATGAAAATTTTATGATATATAAAATATTACATGCATTACATGATCAATAATTGATTAATCTTACTTATTTATTGTACTAATTATCAATAAATATTATTATTTTTTTCACGGTTTAGACACGATTTAGACACGACCATTTAGACACGAACCCGTTTAAACACGAAAAATAAATGTGTCATAACCAGATAATTGGAATTTCTAACCCGGACACGTTTAGACACGACACGTTTAAACACGACACGACACAGTTTGCCAGGCCTAAATGGATGCTTTTTTATTTTATCTCTGAAGTGTCAATTGCCCAATATTGTTAAAATGTTCTATCCGTTGCCTGAGCTAAATTTAATGACCGTGCGAAAAACAAATGACCACGTCAATTTATAGACAACTAAAAAAATTTTGAAAAAAAAAACCTTTAGAAATAGAGAAAGAAAAATATCTGGAAAAGTTTTGTCAAAAGTACTTCAAAAATTAAAAATAGAAAATCCATTAAAAATAAATGAAACGTCTAGAAAGATTGAAGGAATTTAAAGAAAAATAAGATAATGAAGAGTTTTATAGAAATTAATTCAATAAAAAAATAAATAAATATCATACAGTTTGGAAAAGATACTTTAGAATATTTTCAAAAAATATTTGATTTTGTTAATGCAATTTAAAAAATATATAAAAAACAACGTATTAAATTTTGAAAAAGAGATTTAAAATTTAAAATTTAAAATAAAATATATTAAAAATCCAATTAAAGTTTTCGAAATTTGACTGTTTTGGATATAGTATTTTTGAAATCTTCACCCTTTTTCTCAAAAAGATATATAAATTTTATATTTTGCTTTTTTATCCATTTTTTTCTGCGTTTTTTTCCAAAGTTTTCTTAAAAAAACAAAGAAGTATTAGAAGAATCATCTCACGAGCTTTAAATACCAAACTTCTCCTGACAATTGTTGTTCTTCATCCTTTTTAATTTCATAATCTTTTTTACTTTTTATTTATTCACAATAATTCAATAGAAAAATCAACAGTAATAAATAAAACTTAATAATGGAAAAAAAAGTTACATAAAATATTATTTGAAAGGTGCAGAATGACTGGTAACTTTTTTTTTTTGGGATCATTCCCTCGGATCTCACTTCTCGTTTTCCCTTCTTCCTCCTCAACCTCCCCACAAACCTTTAGCCGCTCACCTCCCCTTTTTTCCAGAAAATTTTAGTTTTCATGAAAACCGGCCGGGGCTCTCTCCGCCCGCCCTCCTTCCATCCGGTGCCGTCGCCGGAGGTCCGATGACCTCGCCGTTGGACGAGTGCCCCGTGGACAGAGCCCCAGTTGGTCCCTCTCTCTCCAATGCCTTATTGGGGGGGAAAAAAAAAAAAAAAAGCTGACCGGTGGGCTACCCCTCCGGTGTGGTGGCCGGAGGTCGCCCAGCCCCAGCGGCCAACTCGTTGGAGGCGCAGGTGGCCGGCAAGCACCCCTAGGCGGTCTCCTATTCCTTTCTTAATTTTCTTATTTTATTTTATTTTATTTTTAATTAAGAAATCATTTTATTAAAGCCATGCCATCAAAATAGTCTAAGTAAGCTATCCACGTCATCAATTCTGCACATGTAGACATGCCAAGTAAAAATTTGATGGAATGTGCTAAGGTATTATATTTTTAAAAGGTTTTGTAGTCAAATATTGTATTATTTTAAGTTTTAAATCAAAATATTACATCGAGCAAATATTTTGTATTGTGGGGACAATTGTCCTTTTTTTCCTTTTACAATCGATTGAAGAATATACAATTCCATCCAAATCACAGACAACCTTTAATATTAATCTAGGTAACATACAATTGGTATGATGGTGAGGAGAAGTTTAACATGCTACATGTGTTTATAATCGGGAGATACAATCGTGCAAAATTCGGATACTCACAATATCAAAAAAATAAAATAAAATAGTAGAGCCTCATTACCTTCGTATTGATTGCCTTCAAGCATGTCTCCTAAAACTTTGAGGTGACTCGGATCCTCGTAAAACACTAGGAATCTTAGAGTCCTAGACGAACTGCTCGACCGTGGTGCATCGCTGTGCTGGGTGTCTCCAGTAGCAGGAACGGTTACCTGAGATCTCAGCGTACAATTGTAATCCCCGTTCATTGCTTGCCAACTTAAGTTCGGAATCTGCCAATATTGAAGAACGAATTTGGCAGGCTTTGGGAGGGAAAGGCTGAATGCAGGTTCTATGGAGTGGTCTCCTAATGAGACTCCTGATCGACATTTATAATGCGCCATACAAAATCTCCAACAGTGCTCTAAGGTTGAATTTCGTTCGATAGACTGTAGATTTTCTTTTGAAAATGACAATTATTCTCAATATTTGTTCTTTATCATTCTTATCCTCACCTTTTGGTGTCCTTAGAAGATCTTCTGGACTGTAAGTCCACGTATACCAAAACTTACATTCTCTCGGCTGATTGGTGGCCCATTCCTAGAGCTCTTGCGAACCGGCCTGGCGATGCTGATGATAATTATACTTTCTATCCTCACCATTTAGTGTCTTTAACATTATATTTTCCATCAAAAACAAGTTTCGATGTAAATACTTTATAAAAATTTAAGAGAATATATTCCGCCGATAAAAACATGAATATAATAAAAGGCAAGGCAAACCACATAAGGTGTCCGAGAGGTTAAGAAGGCAATGGCCCTCTTAGTTTAAAAACGTTCCTAATTATAGGATCACTTGAGTAGGGGATCAATAACACGATCAGATTAGTATACTCATTATATACTTTATAGTAGGAGGTAACCGATCTCACAGTAACTTATCAAAAGTCACTAATATAAGAATATAGGTACTCATAATAGAATGAGCTCGCTAGAGAAAAGTCTAATGGATTCTAAAATAAATATTAGTAGACTAATCCTCGGGTGATAGTATATGTAAATAATTCTTAGACCTGAAATTCTCATAGTGCCTTGTAATTGCTAAATTATAGTTCTATTCTTTAGCATAACTTTCCGAGACATATATAAGGTATTTTGAATCTAATAGAGACTTTTATAGAAGTGGTGAGTAATCAATACATGATTGATTATTTCGATATCATACGGTATACATACGAGGCACTCTCGTTTTTCGCAACGCACTCTAATGAATGTAGTATCTTCATACATTGATAATAATAAATGAAATAGCGATTCCGCCGACTTGAAAAGTCCTCAAACGCCTTTGGGGCGAAAGGATTTTTTTGGAGAATCCTTCTCTGAGTGGGGTAATGACATTTTCGTCTGCTGAGTCAAAATAAGAGAACCGATAAAATCTAAATAGTTTCCGCCGTGACTGTGATCGGAAAGAGTTTTCTGGTCAAAGTTGTTGTGGGTATGTATAATTCTAGACATTTTCGTCCGTTGAAAATCTTCCGAACCGCTCTCTCTCATGCATGGACACAGCTTTGACCATATTCAATCATGGATCGATGGAAAATGCGTATCGGGAGAGAGAATTCTGTGTCTGGAGAGGATGGCGTCGGGGATGCCCGAGAGGCTCCGGGGCAGGGCGGCATCAGGCGGAGAAAAGAGACATCTATCCATCGCGGAATTATCATCGATTTAATTAAAAAAAAAAACCAATTTCATCATTGCACAAACCAATGAGTTTAAGTTGCAGACGACCAACAAGCTCCATGCAAACATGGGAGCCGAGCTCGACTGCTCGAGGATGACACATGAGATCTTCAACGGATCCTAGTGAGCAAATATATAGAGATCAATTTAATTTAGCAATCTGCATATTACTTATAGATTCTTTGTGATGATTTCATGTTACAAATGGATTTAGATCAAGTTGAATAAACTTGAAATTCTTCCAGAATATCATGTTAGATTCCACATCAGTTATATAAGAGAATAATAATAGATTTATAAAATAATTGAGTACCATCACATAATAAATTAGGCTTTTTGGTGAAAACTGGTCCAATCTCTTATAAGACCCATTATTGATAATATAACATATAAGCGTTTGACCGCACGGCACCATCTAACGTAAACCTGGATCCGTCTTCGGTAGTCCAGAATATGCATATGTTGCAAAACAAAGTGGCAGCTTAAAGTCTTGGTGTAGAAAAAGAAAGAGAAGTGAGTGAACTGAATGCTAGTGAGGACTTGACTCGTTGTAAAGGTCTCCGCTTTTAATGCAAATGCGAGTTCCATACAAAAGCTAGATGGAAATTCCGATTGCGCCCTCCCGCCCGCCAACAAACCAAAGCCCCGGGTGCCGCTCTAAATCTTCCTACCTTGACTTTTAATACAAATGCGAGTACTTACCAAAAGCTAGATGGAAATTGCAATTGCGCCAGCCCGCAAACGAGCCACCACCCCCTCTAAATCTCCCACCTCAATAATTGTATTTCTTACGGTAGATTGCTCAGGGAATTTTTTAAAAAATAATAATTTTATCCACATTCTTTTATACTTTTATCACTTTTATCCTTAATCTTTAATCTTTTCCATTCTTACCCTCACCTTTTAGTGGTTTTACTATTATATTTTTCACCCAAAAATAACTTATCGATGTAAATATTTTATAAAAATTTTAAAAGAATATACTCCACCAATAGAAAAAAAAAAGGGATATGTAAAAAGCAAACGAAAGTGTAGTAGGGTGACGGGACGGTTAAAAAAGAAAAGTGCATACCACTAATGGGGTCATGGATTTGAGAGCAACTTGTGCCTTGAGAATCCTCAGTTCCCATCTGAGGTCACATGATTTCGGAGAGACTGGTGGTCGCTGATGGATTCTTGACTACTGTGATCGATCCCGATTGACTCTGCCCACCCCTCTGGGGGAAATGTCAACAACCCCAAAAAGCAACCTTAAAAGATTGAATTACTACCACTTATATAAGTATTAGAGATTCACAGTGACTGTTTTGTTAGGAATAATTTTCCAAGTCCAATGAAATGTAATGTAATTGGAGCAATCTTTATTTATGAAATATAAATGAGGTATTGATTATGCTGCCTATTTACATTAATTATTTTTAAAATTGTAAATTGAGGTTGATTTTAGGGATATGATAAGATCATACTAGTGAGACCTAAAATTTCTGAAACCTTACTTTAAAAACGTTCAATAGTTATAGGATCATTGAGTAGGAGATTAATGACCCAGTAAAACCAGTTTACTCGTTATATGCTCTATAGTAGAGGGTAGTTGATTTCACAGTTGCTCGTGAAAAGTTATTAATGTAAGAGTATAAGTGTTTATTATGAAATAAATTCATTGAACTGACTTGTTAGAGGAAAGTCCAATGGATTCTGAAATAAATGTCAATAGGCTAATTTTCAGGTGACAGTATGTATAAATAATTCTTAGACCTAAGATTATCATAGTACGTTATAATTATTAAGTTGCGATTTTAGTCTATTCCTCAACATGACTCTCTGAGATATGTGTAAAGTATTATGGACCTAATGAGACTTCTGTGAATGTGGTAAGTAATCAATGCAGGACTCGTTACTCCGATGGTAAGAGAGAATGTCCTATATATTCTACTTATTATTGACTCGAAAAATCTGTGAACAGAGTAGTATGAAAATTGGAAAGGAGTTTCCGATATTTTATAATTGAGTCAAATACTTAAGAGTTAGAAACATATGAATAATTAAATTTTATCAATACCATAATTTATTTAGGACATTGTATAATTGGAGAATTTAATTATACGGTAACTCATTATCAAATGGTATTCGATCATTTAGATTAAAATCCTCACTATCCACGTAGCCACGAAACATTTCTAAACGTCGATATTGACTTGTGGGTCTATCCGGTTAAGAGTCAATTGAATTATCTTAGTGAAGAGTCTAATGAGATTAATTACAGTATAATTATTGGACTCCTGTTGGTTTAATGTGGAACCCAATATGTGAAAAACAATATAAGTTTTTCTCGTAACCAAGATTTAATAATTTAAATTTTGGAATGGGTTATTGGAATTTCACTAGCAAAAAATAAGCCTACGATGATCACACTCATTATTGAATAAGTTTTTAACGGGACTAAATATTTGATTGGATTGATATAATTTCAATAAATAAGTCTTCTCAGTTGCACGTGTACGACAAGTAATCATATGCGATTCCTTTAAATTTATAAAGATGTTTGTACACAAGATTAGATTCAGCAATTACGTTCAAAATGATTTGAAAGAAATTGTTTTGGTCGAATTGAATTGCCATGGAAATAAAACGGAGACATACGTTTCCGTTCGGGTGAATGGAATCTTCCGTTTTTCGCAACGTGTTCTAATGAATGTATTATCTTCATACATTAATAATAATACATGAAATAGCGATTCGGCCGACATTTTAAATCTTCAAATGCACATGGGGTCAAAAGATTTTTCCCAAAATCTTCCTGTGAGTGCGGTACCCTTTTTGTCTGCCGTCTGAAAAGGAGAGAACCTGTGAAAACCGAATTAATTTCGGTGATGACTGTCGTTGGAAAGGAGTTTTCCAATTTTTTACAAGAAGGCGTGTCTGGATGTGATGGAGGGCTTGTACGTATGCATCTAGTTAAGGATCGACCTCAAAAGGTTCGTCATCAGAGATATCAGTTCGTGGAGACGGCGTTGAACAGTGTCAACTTAAGAATTACAATACAAAGGCCGAGTCAGAATTCTTGTAAGTATAATTCTAAATACCATTATTAGTTATAATACCGAATTATCTCAAAGTGAAAGTTGAGACTAGGAATAAATTTTTCGAAAATTAACCTTTTACTGCATCACGATTCTCATTAGTTTATCTTGCAGTGTCCTCAACGTTCTCGATCACTAAGTCTAGCAGTTAATACCTTGCTCTACGGTCACCCTGGTTTAAGTCTCTGAGTTACATGCTCTCGATTTACTCGGGGAAATCTCATGGTAACTTTACCATCTGACATTTTCGATCAAAATCTATTGAAAATATTTCCGACCGCTTTCTCTCATGCACGTGGAAAATGTGTATCGTTATCGGAAGAGAGAATTCTGTCTCTGGAGAGGATAGCATCGGGGATGGCCGAGAGGCTTCCGCACAAGGCGGCGTCAGGCGGAGAAAAGAGGCATCGATCCATCACGGAATTGTCAATGATTTAAGTCACAAAAACTAATCTCATCATTGTCACAAACCAATGAAATTTAAGTCGCACACGATCAACAAGTTCCATGCAAACATGGGAGCCGAGCTCGACTGCTCGAGGATGACACATGAGATTTTCAACGGATCCTAGTGGGCAAATATCTAGAGGTCAGTTTCATTTAGCAATCTTTGATCTCTCTGAATATTACTTATAGCTTCTTTGAGATAATTCTGGGTTACAAATGAATTTCGATCAAGCTCAATAAACTTGAAATTATTCTAGAACATCGTGTTAGATCCCACATCGACCATATAAGATTACAATAATGAGTTTACAAGATAATTGGGTACCATGGTATCATAGATTAGGCTTTTGGGTGAAAACCGGTCCGGTTTCTTATAAGACCATTATTAATAATATAACATGTAAGCGCTTGATCACACGGCACTATCTGACGTAAATTCAGATTCGTCTCCGATGGTCCTTACTAATGTAAGCCCGCAATCCGGCAGTCTCCTCTCGGCCCTAGTCGTCGGCTTCGAGCCCCACGGTGACAGTCTTCTCACAATACATTACGATAATTCAACAATAGTGATAGGTGATGTCCATAAAACTCTCTGTGAATGGATTTGACGAAATTGTTCCTAGCGGTAAGGTCTACTGCTTGCTAAGTTTAAGTCCGCTTAGAATAGTCTAATTTGAATCGAAGTTCATCTTCTTCTTCCGTCTATTAGTGTTCTTCTCGAGCGCTATTAGAATCACAACTCTATTTTGTCGGACATCGAACCTTATTTTAGATGCATCCTAGCGGAGGACATGACCTTTGAAATTTTACTTTTATTTGATGGGAGACGAGGCCCTTTCATGATTTATTTTTGGTAGCATCATTTCCGTTAATGCAATAATTTGGACTTGGACATTGCTTCTATATCGGTAGGAACAGCTGAAAAAATGTCACAGAAAGGACGTGAGGAGCTAAGGTTTGGTCATTTTATTTCAGCTAGCTGAGAATAGTGAATACCATATCAATCTTAAACTTTGTTTCGGTTGATGAAGCAATGGTTGTAATTTATTAATATTTTGCAGTGGGAATGTCTATTAGCTGTATCTATTGATCTATTCATTAGTTGGGAATTGTTGATTTTCTTCTTCTTCTTCTCCTTACTCTATCTTTTGGGCTGTCTTAATATAAGCTTATGCTCCTCTCACAATTCGTGGAGACAATGAGGCTCCTGTATATTACAATTGAGTTCATATGCCATAGGACGGATTGTTTCCAGCAATTTGATGGTTGGTTTATCATTGGATTTTGGCTTTTGTTGGTTCTAATGGTTATTGGAATTAAAAGTTGAGATATCTCCATTTCATTCCTTGCTATGTTAACATATCCTATGCACACAGGGGAATTTCCAACCAAAAAAGAAAAAGGACACTTTTTTGAGCTCAATACACTTGTTTAAGAGAGCTTAGACTAAGTTGGAGCAATTCTTATCTTCGAGACAATTTGGTTATTCATTCCATAGTTGATGAGGCACACTATTGATTAGTATTGAATAGCTTAATTGCCAGCGTTATCAAAGCCCTTCTTGAGCCTTTCGTTGGATACTATTTCAACAATGATAACTAAGTTTCAAATACAGATATTAATTTGAGTAGAAGTTGTATTTTTTTAATCGGTTCTTGAGTTCTTGATTGGATGTTTTTTCACTAGTTGAAGAGGTGGAAATTTATAACTTGTTTTCGTCGTCCAATTGGCAATCAATTAAATCCTGGTTAGGATCATCTACTTAAAAGGTGTCCAGTGAAGAACCCAAACATTCAACTTGAATGTGTTTTGCCTAACTTTCTTGGAAGTTTCCTATTTGACGTGACCTTATAAAAGTAGATTATTCCTTGGCTTATCTTTGTCTATTTGATTTCTTCTTTTCCCCTTTCCTGTTACGGGTTTTATTTTCGATTATGTGAACTCACTTAAGGTAGCATCCGATTTGCCAGATTCTTCTATGAGCTTCATCATTAAATGGATGCTTTAAGGAGCACGGTGCTGAATCAATTGATCATGATGCTGTCGGTCAATCTTCTTCCCTATCAAACCCTAATACAACGGAGATAGACCGGTAACTAGCGAGGCCCAGTTAACAAATTGCATCATTGTCAATGCATGTTTTCCGGATGTGATTCTTTGTTTTTTAAATTAGTTTTAAGTTTTATTGCTTGCTTGCAGGTGTACCATGTTCATCGTAAAATGCCGTTTCTTGACTTGTTTGCTTCTAATAGCTTTGTGTCATATTTGTTTTTCAATTGCAGCTCCACTACAGTGTTAGGTGATCAGTTTGCCGTTTGTAAATTACATTCCCTCTTCCCTTTCATATTCCTTCCTCTGCACGGTCGCCCCACTTGTTCCCATTGAAAAACCTTGGAATTGCCGGACACATCAAGAAACTTAAAATATAATAATATCTGAGCCTGAGGGCCCACCGACACCATTTAAACGCCTTTTTTTTTTTTTGAACGGTAGAGGCACCTGCGAGACTGACGTTGGGGAAGATTATTGTACGAACTTAACCCACCATATTACCTGTGAACTATATCAATTTATATTTAATAATTCACTGTTAAATATTACATCACTTTTTTTTTCATGAATAATATTCATATTTTAATTATAATTTAAAATATTTACTCATGTATCGAACATTCATTCACCAAATTTACTACACTATTCGTAAATTCAACTAACCTAAGAATTTCTCTAACATTGGTTATCAAGCAGACGATTGACGCATCTCCCTCTGTTCACGATTAAATTTCTAGGTCGGGGATGGAATATCGATTAATTTTCGCGGGGAAATGGGAACGATGATTTGCTGTTTTGCCACGACGTGATGTCAGATTCCCCCAACTTGAGGATACTCAACCTACGTGACCATCCAAGGTGCAGATTCTGAATTGTCAAACCTTTTTTTTAAAATATTTACGATATGATATCCAAAAATTCGATAAATTATAACTGAACTGGGGTTATTGGGTTAGCTCATTAATGGATAGAACTCTTAAAATTATGTATTTTTTCTCAATGAGCTCAGATTAATTCAGTTCGAGTATGATGGGCCCACTAGGAGTGAATCTCTTCTAAGGTGAACTCTCTCATTTCAGAAGTCTCAAACCCAAGATCGTGCTTGATGGAAAGAGACGCCATGTCACCTTATTAGCTAAAATCATGATTTTTTTTTTATTTATAAAGCTCAGTATTTAAACCATTAACTAAGAAGAGGAATTGTCCTTGCCGAACCATCACGCTTACGTGGTTGGTGTTGTCCTGTTTCGGACCGACTTTTTTGTCTTTTTAAAGGTCCTTAAATTACCAATCTGATTAATGCAAGTCCAATTCCTATGGTCCAATTGCGCCAGAATGTCATTCTCAGCAAAGAAACTAAAAAAATTTATCCCATCATCTCCCGAACCAATCAACAATTTACATGCAAACATGGGAACCGATCCCGAGGTTGAAACACGAGATTTTCAACCAATCCTAGTGATCAAATATATGGTAATTAGTCTAATCTGCACTCCCTTATACCGAAAGCCTACAATCTTCAAGATTGCGGCCAAATTTGAACTTTGAAAATGACTCGAGAGTCGAGAATTCTAAGAAAGGAAAAAATTTCATGAGGATAAAACATCTCATAAGAGACAAAGAAGGTAAAAATAAAGAAAAATAAATATGCCCCTATTCGCAACCACTGTTCACCTTGGAGACCTAAACCTAAACAAATCTAGCTGGGGGAGGAGGTCTTGTACTTAAGGGGTTCAACGGGTTTCAGTACTTAAACAGTGTCACAAATTAATAAATTTTAGTTATTTTTAAGATTACGCTTAGATCTCATTGATTTATGACATCACACGAAAACCGTCACATAATATACTCATTGTGCACAGCCCTGTTAAAGGGTTATTATTATGAAAGAGCTGAAGGAGAGGCTTACTTGATGACCGGGATGCCCATATCATTGCTAACTCTTTTCAGGAGCTCGAATCCGTCTATGTCGTACACTACAACGTTTGCTAAGTAAAATGTCGAATCGGTCCCTGTTCTACAGAAGCATGTCCCCGGCAATGTCGAAAACTACTGCATCTTATAACTGATAAATGAAAAGTAAAAGAAAAGTGAAAATAGATAAGCACAAGAAAAAAAATTTCAAATTGAATGAACCAAGTTCAAATAGAGGGAAAGAAAAGTATCAGGTAAAATTTAATCAAAAAATACTCCAAAAATTAAAAAAAAGGATAAATTTAATAGAAGATAAATGCAAAATCGAAGAAAATTTAGAAGAATTTCAAGAAAATAAAAAAATGATGAATTTTTTAAAAATTAAATAAATATATTAAAATCATATGATTCAGGAAAAAAAATTTATAAAGTTCCAAGAACTATTTGAAAGTTTATAAAATTTAAATTTAAATCTAATATAATTTAAAAATAGAGTAAGCAACAACCTATTGAATTCTGAAACAGAAAATTAAAAATTAAAAATGAAAATAAATATTTTAGAAATTCAATTAAAGTTCTTAGAATTTAACTGTTTTGGATACAGTATTTTTAAATTTTTCATCTTTTTCTCAAAAGATACATATGAATTTTCTATATTGCTTTTTTAATCCATTTTTTTTTTTACTTTTTTTCACAGTTTTCGCCAAAAAAACCATGGCATTATTTTTAGTTGGAACCAAAAAAAAGATAATATCGCACGTGCTTTTTACAATTTCATGGTTCAAAAGGGAAAAAAAAGGCAATCTATCCACCCTTAACAAGAGGAACCTTGATCCTTTTTTTATTTTTATAATATTATTTTTTTTACTTTTTATTTATCCACGAATAATTCTATATAAAAATCAACAGTACTAAATAAAACTTAACAGTCGAAAAAAAGTTTACATAAGATATTATTTGAAAAGTGCCAATGACTTGTACTAATTTTTTTTTAACAATCGATTCAGTAATCTACAATTCTATGCGAATCACTGGTAACATTTAATGTTAATCCAAGTATTAACATTTAATATTAATATACAATGTGTTGATCCGACGGGGAGGAGATTAACCTGTCCTATGCGTTTATAATCGTCACTACAACAAATGTTGGAATTACCGTCCCCAATGTTTCGTCAACAAGTGGACAATATAATTTGTGTTTATTTTGCGTCTAACTTTAAGACAATAAAAGTACAACTTCTTTAAAAAAATAATTTCGTCAATTTTGTAAGAAAAAATATGGACGAAACATACTTTTATTTACGATATTGTCCACATCAACGCAATAAATTGTGGACGGAAGATGGAGGGGATTTTTTGGACTGTGCATGGACGATAATTCATGAAATTTTCACCCAAATTGGGAGACAATTCGTCCATATTCCACTTTCGTTCGGTTTATGGAACGAAAAATTTCGTTTTACCAATTTAGACTTGCAATATTTGATTTATTCATGAGATTTGATTCAATTTATCAATTGTACTAAGCATATTTATAAATGATGTCACTAAAGTTTAAATGTAAGGAGAAGTCAAATTTGATTAAACTTCAAAACCACTCCAAATTTAATTTTTCTTTTATACGTATGTAATGTATATGAAATTTATTTTTTTAATATATAAATATATAGTAGTTTCTTTAAATTCAAATAAACTATGGATATTTTTTCTTAAAATTATTTTTATTTTTCATTCAATAAAGTTGTTTCGTTGTTTTTATTTTATCAGCCACTAAATTATGTTAATTTAATAGTATTTATTTGACTTTAGGTTATAAGCCATTCAATGTCCTGATGGAAAAGACTTGTGCTTCCACAGTCCATACCTAGTTCGAAACTTCTCAGAAGCTCAGAGCAAAGAAAAGAAAATTCCCTACAGGAGCCCCGTGAACTCTGCCATGAGCAGATGGTGGTCCCCGGTAATTTTTTAAAAATAAATATTGTACCTGTTTCTGTGGTCGAAAGTTTGCCGAAGATGGGACATTAAAGCTCGGGGAATTTTCGACAGTTTATCGTCCAATTTATGTCACTTTAAGTTGGACAATAAATGGACGCAAAATTGCCGGTAATGTCGACTCAATTTGGACGAAAGTTTTTGCGGCAAGGGTTTTTACGTCCACTCATTTTTGCCTAAAGATGGACGAAAAAAATATCCTTTTTCGTCTAATTTTGACCCTTTTGGTCCACCTTTTGTAGCCAGTAATGTACCATTTTCTTGTAGTGCGTGGAGATTAATTGGATGAAATCAAATGATCTCTGATATAAAATAAAATAGTAGAGCGATCGACATTACCTTCAAATTGACAGTCTTCGAGCATGTCTCCAAGAAAATTGAGATAATACGGATCCTCGTACAGCACTAGGAATCCTAGAGCCACGGAAGAGCTGCTCGGCCGGAGCATCGCCATGCTGGACATCTCCCGTAGCAGGAACGGAGTCGACCCGAGATCCCAACGCAGAATCGTCGGCACCGTTCATCACTTGTCGACTTAAATCCACAATATGCGTATGCTACAGAACCAACCGGCGGGTTGAGATCTTCGGGAAGAAAAAGAAAGGGAGTGACTGAACTAAATGCAAGTGACAGGACTAGGATCTTGGTTGAGTTTTAAATAGGAAAAAGTAAATATTTAATCCTCAATCTTTTATATTTTGACGATTTTTATCTTGGATATTATTCTAGGATAGATTTGATCCTCAACATTTTTACTCTGATACATTCATAGTCATTTGCATTATTTAAAAGGGCAAATGACCGTGTAATATATAAATTTTATCTGTTTTCTCAATTCTACCATGAAATTTCACTTTTAATTAGAATAGTAATAAATTTTTTAATTCTTCTCCATTTCTACTGTATCGTCTAAATTTTATTAATGTTGTTGCCGGAAATTGCAAGCGGTTGTTCAAAAGTGATGAATTAAAAAATTTGCCCGTCTTGAAAAGGCAGATAAATGGTTATTTAATACACGAACTTTACATGATTTTCAAATTCTACCACGAAATTTCATTTTTTACTTCAATGGTTGGGAATTCACAAATTTGACCAAGAAATATCTAATGGGGTCTAAAACTGATCAAAATTATATAAAAATAGACATCTTGTTGTTAAAATCTGACAATAAGATAAAATAATTACATATACTATCCTATTTTATCAAACTAAAAATACTCATGGATCAACTAAATATTAATTTTAATAATATAGTAATATGTTGTATTACAGGGGTGGGACTGCTCGGCTCGGATCAGAAGAGAAACCCAGATCCGCCCCAACCCGACCCGGATCGAGTCGTTCCTATTATCAATTGGGTCGGACCAGATCGTGCCCGGATATTGGGCCGAAATTGCCTTGCCTAATTCAGAGCTCAGACAGAAACAGACAGGAGTCATGGCCTTTACAACAATGCAAAACAGGCTCTTTCCCTGCTATTCTCAAGTCTCATCCCCAGTGAAACCGAATGCCCCAGTAAATTTCCCATTCGGTAAACCGAATGCCCCTCTTGCCCACATTCTCGGTGTCTCATTTACCATTCAGTAAATTTTTCAGCCTACAAGCAAGACCTTCCTCGCTGTTCGTTCTCTGATAGCAGCTAGTCTCACCGTTTGAAGTTTCATTGTGTGGTACCACAGCAGCCAAGAGCCAATCTTTCTGGTGCTGAGTAGAACGTACAACACTTACACCAGAGGAAATCAGAAATGAATCCTACAGTTATATGTGTGAATTTATCCAAAAGCTGATAAGGAATATAGCAGTGCCGGTGAAATTTTTGTAAGTGGTGGCTTAACGTCAGCATCCTGGTTGTGACAGTTTTGGGGTGTCGGGTCTTATATAACAGGTTTTGGCTTGTCAGGTTTCCAAAAGTGTACGGTTCTGTTTTACTTTGCAACTTTTCTATACAATGGTCTGCAATGAATTCGAGTAGAACAGGATTTTCGAATGATGGGCAGCTCTATATTAGCTTTTCAGTCATTTCTATTAGTGCTCATAGCTCTCAACATGCCAACTGCGCAGAGCCTCGGCCAAGTTACTAAGTTCAAGCAGTGGTACGAGCAGCTGAACTGGAGGAGAATCCTGAAACCGATCACAGAGAACTTGCAGAAGATCTCTCTGGGCCGATGTCCCATTATTTGATTAGTCTCCAGGGACATGATTCACCGACTACAAATATGTTAATTGCAGGGAAGACATGGTCCGAGGATAACACGAGGCTGAAATCAATGGATGTTCGACTAAAGCAGCAAACTGAACATTGTTCACATAGAAGAAGTAGTAGTCATCCAAACAAACCACAGTATCAACTTACAAACCATCAAGTTCTGCAATATCTGCCAGCCCGAATATATCGATCAACAAAAAGCATTCCTGTCCACTGAGTCGATGGGCAAAAGGGTGCGACAGCGGCTCGAACCATCGGGAAAGAATCAAAGAATCAGCTCGTGACGGTCTCGACAACAAGTAATCACCGGTTCACCCAAGTGCATGTATGACCATCAAGAGAACAGAGCAGAACACAGCTAACAAGCCTTGAATTCTCGGAGAGTTGCTTGTGGGCAACAAGGGAGGAAGAGAGCACTCTTCCCCGTTGAAGAATACCTTCGAGGGGAACCCGTCTCCGGCGGGCACGTCGATTCCGGGGGTTCTCTTCTTTGTGAAGGAGATCACCGACTGCTGCTTCCCGGGCACACTCGGGTTCTTCTTCGGGTCAAGCCCTTCGGTTTCTCCAATGAGATAGTTGAGCCCGGGGAGGCCCTCCATGAATATGGTATTGTTCACACCTTCTAGCAGGCTAGCATTGAAGGAGTACATCTTCTCAAACCCGGGAGCAGCCCTGTCCATCTGAACAGCGGCGAACCAGTCAGGGAAGGCGGTCTCGTCCCAGTTAAAGATCGTAACCCGGGCAGTCCAGCCACGGGAGTAGTCCGTGTACAGGTGCCAGTTGATGCTGACTCCGCAGTTGTCCCCACACGGCATTGGGTTGGGAACCGGCCTGTGCTTAATTGAAGCCCATGCCAGGGCCATCGCGGTCCGGTTCTCAAAAGGGATCAGAGCCGCCTCTGGTGGGAGGAGGACCGCCGGAGCTGTGGCACTGCATGTGTCAGGACCGGTTCCAGTAGGGCACCCGCAAGCGCAAGTCTTGCAGGGCACGACGGAGTCATTATAGTAGGCTGAGAACGAGACACAACACCGAGGAGTTGGCCGTTGCGTGATGTTACACACGACCTGCCAGCTTGCAAATGCGGTGGAGTTCGAGGGCAGCCCGCTCGGGCCCCAGAACTGGCTCGGGCTGACCCGGACAGGTGGGCCACACTGGTAGTCCGGGTTGAAAGACCCGTTGATCCGCCAGTTCTGGGGCGGCTGGAGCTCCGACCGGTTCAGGTCCGGCGGCATCTTATACACCTGCATCTGGAAAACCGAGCTTGACTGAGTCTGGTCCATCAAGGGCGGGAGAATCGTCCCATTCCGACAGCACCCAGGGATCAGCCCGAGGACCGAATCATTCGTCTTCGTAGGAGGAAGGTCGACAATTGTCGGCCTTCTCTCACAATTCAGCACGTTTGCGAAATCCATGTCGGTGTAATAGCTTCCTTGTCGCCCGTAAACACACTCGCTGGAGTCGAGCACATAAGGGTAGGCTCCTCTCATGGAGCCGATAAACTCGTCCCGCATCCAGTCAAAGCTCAGCTTCCAGTTGTCAAGCCGGCCCAGCGGGTTGTGGTTTGAGACCGTGACCTGGGCCAAGTAGTTAGTGTCGTAGGTCCTGATCACGTCGTACATTATGGTGAGATCGCCACTTTGCCGGGGCAGGAACTCGTCGGCAATGGTAATGTTGGTCTTAAAGGTAGGATCTTTGGTGCAGCAAACTTCCATCACCCTCTTCCCTGAACAATTGCAGAGCGATGAGGAATGGATTAAATTGCAGCTCTTAGGCATATAAAAATTGCAGCTTTGTACTGAAACAATCAAAACCGATCGTCCTCACCTTTCATGGTGGATTCAGAGCAGAGGAACCCATCGTTCGCAAGAGAGATATTGAGGGGCATGGGGACAGACGGCAGCTTCACGCCGAACTGAGTTCCGACGAGGCTCACCTGAACCTGCATCAGCTCAACGTTCCCCGCCGTCTGAATCGCCGTCCTCAGGTCGCTCTGGGGAAACCCTGCGAGGACCGTACTGTTCCCGACGGCGGCAGGCAGGCTAGGTCCGTCGGCGAGGATGGCGCTCGTCGCCGACACCAGGATCTCCTCGTGCTGGAATCCCACGAATACCCTCCACGCCTTGAGCTCCTCGAGCCCGTTGTTCAGAACGGTGAGAATGGACTCGAACCGATAGGCTTGGTGGGCTGGGTTCTTGGGCGGGAGCTGAGCACCGGTAATGTAGGTGTAGGAGAGGAAGACGCCGTTGCAGAGGTCCGGCGCAGGCGCCGGAGCAGGGGATGTAAGGGGTTCAGCTGGCGGGAACTGGGAGAGAGAAGATGACAGGAAGGTAAGTATCATCAGAATGACGAGCAGAGACGGCTTACAGAGCTTGTCCGCCATTACTGGGATGAGACAAAGCTTCGAACTTTACGGTTTTCAGACAGAGACTAGAGGAAGACTGATGGGCACTGTGACAACATCGACCCGTTTGAAGAAGTTGGGGTTCTCGAGCCGTTTGAAAGAGAAATGAGTTCCTCGAGGAGAAAAGAAACTAATTTTTTTTCGAACACATGGACCCAGAAGGAACAGAAGGAAGAGTAAATGAAGGCATACGAATTGAGTTTCAAATAACAATCGAATTCAAAAGACTTTTTAATCTCAGGTCAAGAGTGATGTAACTGCATCAAACTCTCTTTTTCTTTCTCTTTTTAATTTAAAAAATATTTCTCTATTTTAAATATCTATTGAATTCCAACAAATTTAAATTTGAGTCTGGTCAACTCTGAGTTATGAATTTTTTCTAATTAGAATACTCGAACAGTGATGCTGTTAGATTTAGGACCGAGAATGTTTTCCTGAAGAGGATCAAAGATCCGTTGCTGTCCGTTACGAGCCGAGGCTTGTCTCTGCTCCTTTTCGCTGCGTCTTTTTTAATTTGAATTTTCTGGGGGAGGGAGACGGTTGGGTCAGGCAGTGATCAGGTGCGGCGGTGAGCTGAGAGTTGCTGTGTGTATCGTTGCAACGACAGATTGCCACGTGGGAAGAAGAAGGTAGGATGGTTGTCGGGAGCACGTAGGACTCACGTCAATGTTATGGTGGACAGTGTCGCCAGCACGTCTCAACCTGTCGTCGTCCACTAGGGCCGTGCAAAAAAAATCAAAAAATCGAACCGGATCGGAAAATTGAATCGAACTGAACCAAAAATAACCATCGAGCCAAACCAGTTTCTAATTATTAATTAAATAAAATAAAAATAAAATTTTAATATATAATTTTAAACAAAAATATGTATTTTACTTAAACTTTAACGGTTCGGTTCGAATTAACCGATCGTATTGTATTTTACAAAATGAATTTTATTTATTTATATTTAAACCGGTTAACCAAATCTTTCGAACTGCTTTTACATAATTCAGTTTTTCATTCATTAAATGGTTACGGTTCGACTCTTATACCGCCTAAATCAAATCAAACCAGAAATGTTATTCGGTTCGGTTCTGAACAGTTTTTCAAACCGAACCAAATTGTGCACACCCCTATCGTCGAGTACAGTCGTTGGTTTCCGCACTCAGTTATTTTGACTTCTTGTAATAGGAGACATAATGGAATCAGAATAACACAACTAAAATTCGAAAATTGTAGCAGTCGAATTTCGCGTATGATTAAGATCTGAAATATAAGAAAATTCAGATATAATAACCTATGAGCTTAAACTTTTTAGTTGCATATTGAGTCTAAGTTTCCTGTAGCTTCGATGTAAACTCCATATAATATCATAGTCGATTACCATGTAGGCTCACATGAAATTAGCCCGAGACTGGAAGAAAAATAATCACGTCGCAGTAGCTATATACCCCGAGGATGCAAGGGAAATATTGCGTCGTGGCCAGCTATTCCATTTTGCCAAAGCAAGTGCGCAAGAAAAATGTACAACTCGAAATTTGTCAATTATCGAGGACGGTTATCAGGTACGTATCAAGAATAAACACGTTATCACGCCAGACAAGTGTGGAAGAATAAGTTCCATATCATACAGTTATTGGGAAGTGCTAGGTTGGTAATGACAATCCAACCATCCCCGCTACGTATGCTAAGGCTCTTGTGTTCAACCGCAAATATATTAGACGAACTGAATGACCAGGACGACATTGTTAGCACCGTCAAAGGTCTAGTAGGCACAAAGCTCAAGAGTATTTTCTGACAATGTTGTTTAGAACGAGACTCGAACCTGTAATTTCGACTTCACTAAATTACAAAAGAGCGAGATTTGGACGACTAGACCACCGGCATTTGCCACAAGTATTGGGTTGAATTGGATCGCGAGGATCAGATGACAGCGGGCTCTTCTTGGGCTTACACAAGCTCGCTCAGATTCATCTGTTTGATTTGACTTTAACATGGCCAGCTAGCTCACTAGCGACGGTCGACAGCTCAATCTTGCATCCACGTAAAGAAATCGATTAACGAAGAGAGAAGAGAACGTGACTATTAGGAAGCAATCCATGGATCAAACTTACTTTAGGTTTGATGACAGTCTAGGCCCCGCACGTTGTTTCATTGTCGGGTTGATTCGGAAACTCGATTTCAGACAAGATCCCTGTACAGCATTGCATTAGCTACTCTCAATCGAGACCTACAGACAATACAACGGTTTAAAAAGTTAGAGAATAATTTAAACATTTTTAACTAAATTGTAGAGCTCTTGGATGGGCTGCCCCTAGTGGAGAAAGTGTTGTATGTAACGGGTATGCCACGTGACAGTGCTTACGTGGTGTCACAAGTCAGTAAGACGTGCGTCTACTTCTCGAGAAAGTCCACGAGGTCGAAGGTTCAATTTCCTCCTTAAGTGCACAAAACCCTTTGTGGGGCCACCCGCACAGGTGTCTTATGTACGAACTTACGTGAAATAGTAAGTTTGCATGGTGTTAATGGACTCGAGAGAGTAAATTCCTCGATACCAAAAAAAAAATTCCCAAAATTAATCCAACTCGACTTATGGCTATGGCTCATTTAAGGCAGATGTGGGGTAGTTTTAGTATGCTTTTCCATTTCTAAAATTACCATCCATCTTAATTTTATTTTATAATAATTAAAAATCTTTTCTTATTATTTTAATTATTTCAGAATTGTTACTTCATCCACTTTCCCTACTTTTCTCCCCAACGATTTTTATTTTACTCATTCATTCCTACGTTTTCTCCACGACAAGTTTTATTTTGAAATTGTGCATGGATATCTCCACGATCGCAATTATCTGAAGTTATTCACTGATAAGATGTCATTTTATGACCATACTTTAGTACATTTTCTTATTCAAAGAGTTTCGGCCGTGGGAGTGTGAAAAGTTTAGTTGGTTTATTTAATTAGAGCGCAATAATATTTTTATCTTTTTCAATTATATTGAATGATTTTTATCGCTGATAGCACAGGGCAGTTATATAAATGAAGAATGAATATATTTTGTGTGTGTATATATATATTTATCCTCCTGAAATATTTTTATATTCTTGCTACAAAAGATTATGATGGATTTACGATATATGGAAAAAAAAAATTTCAAAACTGAAAATAAGATATTTACATCGAAAACATCTCATACGATTTTTAGTAGAATATACACATTATTTTGCAGTTATCCAATTTCTGATGAAAATTTGATTACGAGTATTTAGCTCAGTATCACTCAGCATACACTGAAAACCATTATTAAGAGTTAAAATCTCACATCGACTAAATTGAATAACAAGTTTGGATTTATAAAAGGATTGGGTACCACCACAACCTTATTAGCTTAGGTTTTTAGGTGAAAACGTGCTGAACACTCTTGTAGGTTTAGGTAGAAAATTTGATATGGTATCAGAGCAGGTTATCATGTGAGCTCACACCACGTTAGGCCTGAGTGTAAAACACGTGGCACGTAAGTCCAAGACCGGAAGAATAATGCCGGGTTTGTGGTTAATTTGTCAAGTGCGGCAAAAAAAAAATATGACTCGTATGTTAGCCCAATGACCGGAGGGAAGACCCATTTCGTGCTAGTTTGACCTCCTTACCCTAGAGCGAAAGAAAAAATACCCGACTCGATGTCTGTTGGTGAGGGCAGGTATTTAAGGGTACATGTCAAGTATGAACATGTTATCATGTGAAGGCAGTCAGTGAGAGTTAAAAGCCCACTCGACTAAATTGAATAAGAAACTTAGATTTAAAAGAGAATCATGTACAACTATCTATTAGCTTAAGTTTTTAAATGAAAACTGGCTCGAGATTCTTGTAGTCCAAAGTAAAAAAATTTAATAAACATGATGGTTAGAATTAATTCTCATATAAGTGAAATTTTTTTATCTTTTTATTTTCATTCTACTTTTCAGATTATATACCCTTTGAAAAAAAAAAGAAATCAAGGAAGATGATTTGAGGAATTGATACAGTCTCGATTTGAAATTAAGAGAATTTATTTTTTATTAGCAGTATTCAATCTCACATTGAGAAGTTAAAGAGTTTGAGACGTAGTTAAAAAGATAATTGGTATCACTACCTGGGACAAGACATCTTTACGAGGAGATCCCTTTAGACAAAATTATGACAGATTGTAAAAGCGAGCTAGATGAGCAAATCTTGTCACCGGAAAAGCGGCCGGAGGTGCGAATCTCCGGCGGCCCCAAGGACAGCTGCTGCCGGCAAAATCGGCCAGAATCTTTTTTTTTTTTTTCCGGTCAGAGAAGAGACCTGTGTTGCTGAAGAAGACTTAAGAGAGAATAATGGGTCACAATAAATCACATTGATGAGACTCAAAGCAAGATCTTTCAGTTCTTGATCGAGACCGATGTCATTGTACCAAATTTCCTTTCCGATAAATCTTATTTAATACGTGTGATGATCTTGTGAAAGTAATTTGGTTTTTTATATTAATAAGGTGAGTAGTGGTAATGGTGACCTTGCCGCCGCTCACTATGTAATTTTCGGCCTCTCATATTGAACCGCAATCATTGGCTTGTCGATGTAACACTACTAAAAGTCTAGTGTATTTCATAGAAGTAAGTAACTACCAAGTCTAGGTCCAAAGAGTATATTTCTTGATAAATAATTTGTTACAAATATATAGAAAGAATTTGTATGCTACATTTTAGAATAAATATATCACATGAGAATAAGTTCCAGAGCACAAGGCCACAACCTTTAGTTGTGGGAAAATATTTGGATGAGTTCTTTCTATTGAGACCTCGAAACTAGGAGCAACGGTATATATCATAGTTTTAAAAATCGGATCGGACCAGGAACCAGTCAAGGTGCTTGTTCGAGGTTCAACCGGGGGTTTCAGTGGGTCGAACTGGATTTATTTAAAAAATAATAAATATATAAAGTATATGTAAATTACCTAAAATACACAAGTATTAACAATTTAATATCTTATGTGCTCAATCTGATTCATTGAAAACCGATCGGTTTAACCCGGTTCAACCCAGTTCAACCCCGATTCCGGCCGAGTCAATGTGCAAACTGAATTAACTATGCAACTAGACTGGACCAGTCACCGGTTCCAAGTTCTACCGGTTGGATCGGCCGGTCCGGTCGGATTTTAAAACTATGATATATATCATTTGACAGTACTTATATGGTATCATGAACGAATGATATTTAAATATTTTAAGATTATTTTTTGAAAAACCTAAAAATACTAGAAATAACTTAATTTCTGAAACAAATGAGTCATTCGTCATCTCCAAACCTATTATGTCTTGTTGTCGTAGTGTCGTAAATTAATAAAATTCATTTATTTCTAAGATTACATTTTTTATTTTTATAGTTGTGCTTAAAAAAATATTAAAATTGTTAAATTTTTATTAGTTTGTGATACTATATCAATATTATCACATATTATATTTGTTACACAAAATAGTATCTCGTCAATTACACCACTTACTCGTTAAGCTAATATTTTATAGGGTTATTTGTCTAGAAAAGTACGAACTATCTAAGAATTTACTAATCTACCACGAACTATTTTCTTACCAAGAAAATCACAAACTATTTAATAATTTCCTATTCTACCACGCCGTTAACTGTTAATTACTGATATGTATAGTTAATTTTACTGATTGTGTAAACGAAATATGACGTGGTATCATACGTGACATCCAGCTGGTTACAAAAAAATCATGAACTACTGTCGAATTCTCTTTTTTATCATGAAGATGAACATGAAAATAGATATTCTCTATTTTATAACTAGACCGATGCCACGCGTCATACTACCTCAAACTCTATATGCACAACTAGTAAAATTAATAATACAAATCAGTAATTAATGCTCAAAATTAATGACGTCGTAGATTAGAAAAATATAGCATAACTCGTAATTTTCTAAGGAAAAAAGTTTATGATTGATTAAAAAATTCTTAAATAATTCGTACTTTTCTAAATAATTAACCATCTTGTGTAAATGGTATGGTTTTATTTTTGGAATTGAAAAGGACCCGTTTTCTAGCTAAAGTAAAACGGGTCGGCACCATACTTTTCGAATTTCGAGGCCCACTTTTTTCAATAAAAAAAAGTTTGCTTTTCCTTATTTAAGCAATGCACCCCAATAGGGACCCGACGAGTAATCAAAGAACTCATTCTTCTTTTCTTGTCCACGTAGCATAGAAAAAAGACAACTCTTCAATGAGCTTATTTAATACGAAAGCTATCTTATATTATTTGTTAAAATAGTCAAGTACTTAAATAAAAATTTTGTATTTAAAAATTAAAATTTCTCGCTCCCTTACATTTTTCTGTCGAATCGATTGATTTCAAATTAGTGGTCCGGAATCAGAGCTAAAGAGTTCCTATGGTCGGGTTATCTTTAACTACACTAAATCTTTGATAAAGTTACATCAACAGTTGTGTGTAAATTATTTAATTTATCTGATATATTTACGTGTCGACACGAAAAACTCCAATACAGAGAAAAGGGTTGAAGATGTGGTGTAGCTTCAAAGACAAGACACCCCCAACAAAAAGATACACAGACTCCCATTTCCACTTCCTTTCTTTCTACTCTTCCTCCCATCTTCCCCCACCACCGCCATCTCCCATTCCTTCTTCCTACAACCTTCAAATCTTTCTCTCAAAAAAAAAAAAAACCACAAAATAAGTTTCTGCAAGTCATCAAATTTAAGCTGAACCTCCATTGATGACATCCCCAGCCTCCATCTCTCCCTTCCACTCATCGAGCTGAAGAACATGGAAGGAAGGAGGAGGAGGAGGAGAAGCAGCCATGGAATCGCAGTCTCACTGATTACCCTCTTCACGATCCTTCCCATCTCAACCACAGAAACATCAAAGTACCAGATCGAATGCACAATGTGCTCCGCCTGTGAAAACCCATGCGGCCAACTTCCTTCGCCGCCTCCGCCTTCTCCGCCGCCCCCCTCCACGAGTTCCAACTGCCCGCCACCGCCATCCCCGCCGAGCTCCGGCGGCGGGGGTTCATACTACTACTCCCCGCCTCCCCCAGCCCCGTCCACCTACCCTTACACCTCGCCTCCACCTCCTTACAGAGGCGGCGGTGGCGGAGGAGGAGGCGGAGCGTACTTCCCGCCTCCCATCTACGGGAACTACCCGATCCCGCCGCCGCCGAACCCGATCGTGCCTTACTTTCCGTATTACTACTATAACCCTCCCCCCGCTGCAGTGGCCAGCTCCGGCCGCTTGACGGCTTACTCACTGGCAGTTTCTTCCACCGCTTTACTTATAAGCTTGCTATTCGGTGCGGCGGCCATGGAATAATAATGTCGCCGAGCAGTAGCTTCAAGAAACCACCGGCGACTCGGATCTTGAAGGTGATCGAGAACCATAGAAGGTTGGCTTCGGGAGGCCATTTTGGGAATTTCCACAAGTACATGAACATGCAAGAGGAAGGCAATAAAGAAAAGGAGGATCCAAGAAACAGAAGTAAATCAGTCTTTCAGTCTCTCTTTTGAACTCCAGAGTGGTCTGATCTGTCATTTTGCTGCTGACATTTTGTAATTACCTTTATTTTTATCATAAAATGCAATTATTTTTTTTTTCCTTAGGAAATCGGCTTTATATTTCTTAATATTTCATATACATATAATTCTTCTGGAAAATCGAGTTCTTTTTTTTTTTAACAGTTAAAAATGAGGTTGATTCACTCTTTTAAGAGGGAGAGGAAAATGTAAAGGGGACAGAGAATCTGGCTAATGAGAATCGAATATTGAATAAGCCGGCCCGATATATGTAGTCTAATAAGGATGATAGACTATTGAACCGGTCCGTCCTAGATATATAGCCTATTAACGAGAATTGAGTATTAAACCGGCCAGTTCTGCATACATAGTCTGATAATTCGAAACTTACGGGCACGATCTTATGGTCACGATCATGTCGGTAACGTATGTGAATGTCATTCCAATTTTTTTTTCCGATTATAGATGAGTTTGTATAGATCAAGAAAAAAAAATGAAAATGCAGAGGTATGAGATTCTTTTTTCTAAGAATAATTTATTAACTGTTGAATATTTAAATTTTTATATTTAATCACAAATATATCAAATAAGTTGAAAATTAGAATTAACATCGGTTCGTCAATGTAGTATCAGACCATAACGATCTAAAAAATCTTAGATAATCATACCTCACAATAATATAATGAGAAAGAGCCGATTAAAATGCTTTGATTATCAATAATTATGCTAATTATTTAAATCATTAATATTAATTTATTAATTTATTAATTAATATTTTTTAAGCCAGGCGATGAGTTAATTTGACAGGAGAATTTCTCGGAACAACCACACTGAATCCACTCGATCTTGTTCCACCTTTTTACTTCAGTGAAGCCATGGTGGCTTGAACTGTTCGTGAAACCTAAATCGATTTGATGGGAGCAGTCGGTGAGAAATTAATTAGGTTGCAGACACATTGAAATAAAATTTTGATACATCATTTTAAGAGCAAAATAGATCGTTAATTGTGGATTTCGAGTACTGCCAACGAGAGATTATGATAATATTTTTAATTATTTAATGGATCGATTTAATTAAAATTTAAATTAATTAAGGTTATATTAACATTACGTATAGATCTAATTATGCATAAAAAAAATAGGATACAGTTGCTCTCAAGTTTCATAATAATAAAAAAAAAAACAGCTTATCACAAACCGATGGGAATACGAATTGTACAGAACAACGAAGATAATACAGAAGAGATAAAAAACTGCACACACGATATACGTGGTTCAGGACAACGATGGACTACCGTCCGTACATCTATACTAAAAAGAGGATCGATAGCGTCTTCCTTACTGAGCATCAGTAGGATGAGTACATGACGGGGATCATATGATAGGCTCAACATAAGACCCTCAACACCCACTGAACGTACAGCTGTACCTTACATGAAAGCTCTCGGTCCATATTTATAGATCCGATACACTCAACTTAAAACATCATTATTTTCAACTCTATCCAAAATATCCAAAGATATAATATATCAAGATATAATAGAAAAATAAGGAAATAGCATCGGATCAACCACCGAAATTCGAGGTACAATCGCAACACGAACAGATCCAGATGATTTGACAGCCATTCGCACTTCGAATTTGAGTTAGTTCAAAAAAAATCCACAATGGGATATACATAGTAAGACGAAGTCCCTATAGAATCGTGATTATACAGTGCATTTACGATTTTCCAGTTACGTTGCCGCGGCGTGCAATCACGAACACCATGGCGCTCCAATACCGGTGCTACGACACCATCAAGGTTTTATAAAATTTTGGGAAATTATTAGTTTTTGTCATTAATCTTTTGAGTAATGTTCGTATTTGACCTGAATTTTTTGGGTTAATTTCAGTTATCAATCTTTCAAAAATTATTCACCTTTAGTCCCTTATATTATTTTTAATATTAAAAAATTATTTGACATTTTAATATTAAAAATATATTTTTTAATTACAAATTATAAAACAAATAAAAATTTTAACGAAAAGGTGGATCAAATCCTGCCTACGGCTCTTGTAAAATCACTGACAGTATCACAGACTATCGATAACCTATTCAAGAACAATTTATAGTCAAGTTCCCACTGACCTCTCTTTTCTTATATTGAGAGTTTCTCTATTTTTTATAATTGTAAAAATAAATTTTAGTTAAAATATATTTAATTATTAAAAAGCAAGATTTAGGCGCCATCTGTCACGTGGAACAGGAACACGATACATTGGATGGCTCAATCTGATCGGTCCACTCTTTGCAAAACGAGGATTTGATGGGAGAAATTATCAGGTGATCCGATCTAGACGATGTGGTAAATTTTATGGGTGGCTATTTAAAATCAGTAAAAAACATTAAATTATCTTATAAAATAGAATATTATTAATAAATAGAGAAAATGTGATGCAATTGGTTGAGAAAGATGACTTAGTACAGTTGTTACTGCTCTTGCCCTGTGTCCTAGAGGTCCTGGGTAAATCTGACTTGTGGGACTTTCTATACTTCTTTTATCCCCTTCTTTCTACCATTCCTAGACTTATGCTTCCATTCTAAGATTGAGTGTAATTTGAGATTACATAAGTTAAACAGCGAACACATAGCATTATCATATTCCAATATATTTTTTAAGAAAATTTTACCATGATTAAAGTTTTCCACATAATCTTATTTTTCTCTTAAATATAATAATATTTAAACCAAACGTCCCCTAAAGTGGTGATTTCTGAATAACTACTGGTCAACCTCGTAGCTCAGAACATCGACTTTAACTTGGGATCAAGATGTTCTATATTTGATTCTAGTAAATAAAATGTGATCCACTGCACTCTTTCTCGCTTTCTTCATCCCATTATTTTGTTCGCTCATGGATCTCATTTTTAACCGAGAAAATAAGTAAAGCCACGTGGAAAAAGCGCGACATCCCTTTCACGTGGGGAAAAAATGGAATGATTCTTGAGTTTAAGGTGACGGAAGGCCCCTCCTTGTCTTCGTTTTCCTCTGTCGTTTTTCATTCAACGTTTATTTTAAAAAATAATATTCTTCCTCCTTTTAAAAAAAAATTATAATAAATAAAAAGAAATATTAAAAATGGGAAGGAAAATTGGGTGGTGGTGGACCGTTAACTCAAAGGCACCGACCACTTGTGTGAAAGGACGGGCCCAGTTGACATCCAGCTGGCCACCACAGCTAGTCCGCTCAATTTTCCAATAAAAGAATAAAAGATCATATAACATCTATTAAATTAGTTAGACTTGATTTTTGTGAAGATTAATCGTGATATTTACCTTTCATATTTTCACTTAAATAAATTCTAATTCAATTTATTTGTACAAAATAAAACAGATGAGTGATACTTATTTAATATATTATCAAGATTACATACGAACTAACTATCCTCTGTATCTGTAATACAATGTTAATAACTGGAAAACAGAATCGTGCTATGCATAAAATAAATAAATAAATAAATGTAGTATACCAAGATGAGTCTGTATAATTAGATTATTTCATTTTAAATTCGTTAACTTACAATAGTGAGGAGAGTATTATCGACTGTTATCAGTCTACTGTGCCAATTTTATCTCTTCATGTTTATAATTTCAAATCATTCATTCAAAAAAGTGATAGGTTTTTACCGCTAAAATTATATATAGAGAGTAATATGATAAATCCGAGTAGTCAATAAAAGATTTTTATTGTTACGATTGGAGATATTGAGTAAGATAAAATTAAACAAAATTATTGTTCTCTTAATATGAAGAATTTTATAAAGCGATACATGCCATAGACTTTATTATGTAAATTACTGGATGAGAACCCATGCTATGCACGTAATGTTCAACTATATAGTCAATTATTAAATCATGATTTTTATTTTTATATTTTTTTATATTTTACAATTATTGAACAAACATAAAATATATAATTAGAAAAAATAATTAGAGAATAGTTAGTAGTAGTTATAAGACTATAGTTTTAAAAGTGATTTACCTATAAAAAAAATAGTTCTAAAAGTTATTTTATCATTTCACTCATTTATCATTGTTATTGGTTTATTTATCAAAAGTATTTTTATCACTTCAAAAGTGAAACCAACTACCGATATCCTCCCATATAATATAATAATAGATAATAGAAGATAATAGATATTAAGGGCAAATATAAAAAATAAAAAAGATATCAAATCTTTCAAAAACAAAAAGACATTAAATCTATCAAATTTTTACAATTATAGATGGATATAAATACTCACTTTTTATCCCAATAAATATTGGGATAAGTCTCAATTTTTATTTATTTTACAGTTTTTATCATAAACATATTTCGACAGATTTGAATTCCAATATTCTCACGCAGATGTCCTCCTAGTGCTTTTTTTTTTTTAATTTTAATATTTCTAAAAAATAATAAGAGTAAAAAATGGCGGAGGGAAGAAAGGATCTACTCTGGTGGACGGTCACCCCCGCCGTCACATGATAACGGTCTCCAAGAGACCGAGAATTCTTAACAGGAAGGAAGGGCAAGTCGTCTCATCCAATCTACACTGACTGAAAATCACAATGCTTGGCCTTTGTATCCTTCCGATGGAGGGACTGGGACTGGGACTGGGAAGTTAATACAAAATCATCGATCCCGACTCAAACGGAAAGAGTGGAGCGAAAATGGCATGACATGCAGAGTTGGAGGAAAATAACACCACCGGAATTACCGATTTCCATCAGGGGCATATGGTCTTTTCTCACTGTACCCAACCCCTCTGGTAAAAGCAGGTAAAGAACAATGAAGACACTGACATAAACTACAAGCAATGACCACAATGTCTCTGTAGAACTTAAATGGACTCCATATGTATAGAAGACCGACTTGAACTTGACTTGAACCCGACCCTGCACAGCATCTGGGGTAAAGGGGCTATAGGACATCTCGAATGCTTGAGTAGATGATTTTACCTCATTGGCCAGGGTGAGACATATCGAGATAAACTGACCATCCCACTTAGCTCTGACGTTCTTGGACAAAATGGTATGCACCGACACTGACTGCCTTTTCTTGGACTTTTTAACAGACCGAGGACCTGACCTTGAACCAGACCGAGACCCAGACCACGACTGGAACTTGACCACCCAAAAAGAAGTGAACGTGTCCTCGGAGCGAGACTTTGCCCCCCAACTAATTTGAATCCTCGTACTCCTGCAGCTTCATAAGCAGGAGCTTATCAGTAATTAATTACTCATACAAAAGAATCAATGCATTCCCAAATTTATGAACCTGATGCTCAGTAGATTGGCATTCATAATACATACGATCTTAAGCTATAGTTATCACAAACCAATTGAACCAGCTAGTTAGTTGGGAGAATAACCATGGCTTCTGGTCCTGATAGTTTGTCCCAAACAAACACAAAATGGACGACTAATTGAGCAGAATCGTGAACCTGTTATTGATACTTCATATTTTTAACATGCTTCTCGATGCTTTGCAAGTATAACCTGAACCTATCAGCCATGGATGCATGCCGCAACCATTTAGCAACATCAGTGAAATCTTCACAAAGTTTTACTAAACCCTAGCGACCATCCCTCTTTTTCGTCAGTGAAATCTTCCTCTTTTTGTGGTACTTCATCAGAGACTGGTCACCATTTATTCTTTGATTGTCCCACTACCAAAAGCATGTGGCACACTATCCTTTCCACGCTGCAATTTTCCAGAATTACTGGTGACTGGGATACTGAGCTGCTATGGATCACCGGTTTGCAACAACCTAAGGTTATTCAATTCATTGCAGCCAAGCTAGCGTTCACATGCTTTATCTATGTTGTTTGGAGACATAGAAATTATAGAATTTTTCAGAACTGATCCAAGCCGTCACATATTTTGCAAGCTTATGTTCTCAATATGATTAGCGAGCGTATTAGATCAGTTTCCTTATTAGAAGCCAAATTAGATAAGCTACCATCTCTAAAAATTTCTCTTGAGCAAGCTCTCATGTAATTTTAACTACAGCTATTGCACATTTTGTGTATAATTTTGTTGATTAATGAGAAGGTTATCATTTATCAAAAAAAAAAAGAGAAGATAAATCATACCTTTCAACCAAAGTTGAACCCACCCGATGGAACTGGCAGCTCGCCTCCGAACTGGAAGCCACCTTGTGCATTATCACCTGAAGGCAGGGTCTCATCCTCTTCTTCCAACCAGTAAGTTTCAAGAATCTTCACCGCTTTTTCGTAGATCTCATTGTTGTCATGGCTCTGCAGGTTCTCAATCTTCTCCAGGCCTTCGGCATCATCAATCATTTGGGCATAAACATTGACATCCCCGGTGTTTCCCATGACTTTCTCTGCCTCCCCAACCTTCAGCATGTTTTCCAGTCCCTCTAAGCAGACGGTCACAATCCTCGGGTCGGGGCTTATCAGGAGATCACAGAGTGGTTTGATGCATCCTTGACTCACTAGAAACCTACAACCATAGAAAGAGGTTAACATAGAGAAATGAAGCAACGTGGACCTGTAATTAGAATTCAAGAACACGGACTTGATTTGATCATGAGTGCCTCCAGAAGTAGCATTTGATATTGCCCATGCAGCCTCCTTCTTTATATCAAACTCAGCATTTTGAAGTAGATTAACAAGAGGGCCAATCAGACCAGCCTCAATTGCAGCCTACACCACGTTAAAGAGGCTATCAGTGGTTGAGACTTTGTGCACTGAATTTTTTATAAGCAAATAAGAATTAAACCAGTGACTAACAATGTACATACATATTTTCTAACTTAACCACTGCCTAGTAAGTTATATTTTCTATAAGTTCATGCAATGCAGCAGAACCCCAGTAGCATCAAAAAGAAAATTTTTTTCTCATGTAAACTCAGTTCAAAAGATAAGAATTCCATTTTCCAATCATATATTTTGGAAACTAGAACATTAAACTCTGAAAATTTCATAAATACTGGGAATGGTAACTCAGAGAAGGTATACCAAAGAAATAAGGGAGTTTACCTGTATCTGTTCCCTGTTTCCAGCAGTGATATTTGAGATGGTCCAACAAGCTTCTTTCTTGATGCTCTTCTTATGATGATGTGTCAAAAGGCTCAACAAGCTTGGCAATGCACCATTATTAATTATACACTGCCCAAAAGATTACTCTTGTCATTATCATTAAAAAGTAGGAAAGAATGATCAGAAAACATCAAAAGCAAGTAAAAGGCTTTATAAGGCAGCATACTTGGGTCTGGACATCATCTCCAGTCACAATATTTCCAACAGTGCGAAGTGCAGGAATGAGAACAGAAGGAGAAGGATGACTGAATGATGAACAAATAGATTAGCATGAGATGAGAGAATGTTAAAAGGCCATAAATCCGCAGATTAATGAATTAAGACACTCACACAAGCAGCACAACCAATCGAGGACATACACCTGCCTCAATAACAGCTTGGATTTTATCATTTGTGCCATCAGAAAGATATGAAAGCGCCCAACAGGCATCTGTCAGTACTTCCTCGTCATTTGAATGCATAAGACGTTCGAGAACAGGGAGCGCAGGCCTCACCTGCACAAATAATAACATTTAATCAACAGTGTAAAACAAGCAAGATGATCAAGTTACAAAAATCATATCGCAATAGCAACCTGATCGAATGGAGGCTGTGGCTTCCCTCTACAGAAGTTTGAGAGTGTCCACGTGGCATTCCTCAGCATTGAGAGCTTTGCATGCTCATTCAACTGAGCCAGCAAAGGAATCAAGGCCCCATGATCAAGAACTAAATCACGGCACCTAGGTGAGTCTCCAGCAATATTTCCCAATGCCCACACAGCCTACAAGTTCAGCAGGGATTCAAGACAGGTAACTATATTATTATACAGTATAGGATTTGGTATGCATCAAGCATGAAAAATGTTGATCACAAAGTCCCACATATACCTGTTCACGAACATCATCGCTAGGTGAAGCCAGCAGCTTCACAAATATTGGGACTGCCCCAGAATCAATTACAACCCTAGTGTTCTCGGATGTGCCGGATGCAATATTTGTGAGAGCCCATGCTGCTTCAAACTGCGTAGTCATATGCTAAGTATAATCAGTTTAATGTTCACATAATGAAATGTCATTAACAACTATTGAGAGGTGCACTGCCGAGTTGCCAAAGACCTGAAGCTGAGGAAAATCTTCTCTTAATAGAAACTCAACGAAGCGAGGAACAACACCAGACTGTATAACTTCCTCAATCGGAGGACTCCGTTCTATAAATTGAAAGGACCACTGGTGAGTGCAAACCAAATAAGAAACATGACACCAATAATCAAAAACATATCCACAGTTCTACTGTCATCACATCCTTAACTTAAAAGATGCACAATCAAAATTAAAATGATGGACAAGCAAAGTAAGCAAAACATCAAACTTATGGTGTAGATACCGATTGAGAGCAGTTTTCTAAATTGTGTCGTTACTTCCAGTTGCAAAGTTCCATTGTCTGACCAAACACCAGCAACCATTTGTGGAAGACTCTCCAGCTGCAAATTACAAGCAATAGCGAATTAAACCTTCAGCGGTAAAGACCCATCCTTGCTTCCTCAAATAACAAAACACAGAAATGTCCAACTGAAATGTCAGGCCAAATAGTTCTTTCAGATAACACCTACAATGTCAATAACCCACTACACTGGTTTACATGTTCTCAACAGCAAGATGAAGGCTAGATACTAGATGGTTCACACGTAAAGGAATTCCAGCTGCCAAATCAGTCGAATCCGTTTGTTGGAATTGACTCTCTCATCCGCATGTCCACTCTATACAAAAACCAAATCTCAATCTGGCTATGCTATATGCTTCAACCAGCCCCCACCCTATATCAGCTCTCTCTTGTCGGTACCATATCAATATTCCAGTTTTTGAAAGGAAATCTGATCAGCATATGCTATTCATCTTTCAACAAACCAAACCTGAACTCTTGCATAAGCTCACTGAGAGATTCCCACAAAAAATCTTCACTAACAAGGTCCATGACCCATCAACAGCTAGAATCTAGACATCGAACGGTCAACGAACGAAAACTCGAGGTATCATTTGACCGTAGCTCGCCGCTCCGCAGACAAAACAACACAACAAAACCAAACTATTCTATCCAACTGATACCTTCTTCTGCATGTTGGAGGCATGGACATCAGCGGGGCTGGGGAACTGCTGAGCCTGGAGGCCCTCGCGGCGCTTCTTCAGCAAGCTCTCCTCGCGCTTGCTCTTGCGGATCTCCACCAGGTTGTCCTCCCTCCGACGCCGTCCCTCATCGGCATCGACGGCAACCTTGTACCTGTTCCGACGGACCTCCGTCCTCGCGCTCGGCCTCAGCGACATGATTGCTTGCTTCTCGGATTCGAAATCCCCGACGATAATGGCGTTCAACCGATCCGCTTGACTCAAGCGTCTGCGTCTTCGTGGGTGCAAGTGAAGTTTTAGAATGGCAGAGTCCGCTCCAACGATCAATTTCTAGGTTTTTGCTTTGCCTTCCGTACCGCGCCAGTGGGATAATGAAAATTGTTTATTTTACACCCTGAATTTTAACGTTATTCTATTTGGAACCCTGTACTTAACTATTCTTTTTTCCCCCTAAATTTTAAGAAAAATCTTAGCTTACATAGAGCATAACAACCCGGTAGGGCAGGCGAAGGTCGTCTATCAAACTTCTTGCGAACTATAGAGGAAAATACGTAAACAAATCAAAGATAATGATTAATTTGAACAAGTTTTTAATTTTATTGGATCTGTATCACTGATATCTAGAAATTTTACGGGTCTCTAACTAATTTAGTTTGAGTCCAGTCAGTTCAGTAAGGGGTAAAACTTTCTCAGTATGAGTTTTTTTATTTAATAAAAACTTGACCTCAGAACTTTTGGTTAAGGGCAATAAGCATCGAGTCACTCGAACAAATTTATGTTGGCAAATTAATTTTCAATCTAGACCATCCCGAATTTTCATGTATAGAACTCTTTATGGTGAGGAAAAACTTAATGCAACGGTTGTTTAAAAATCTTTTTTATGTCAAACAAAGTAGTTAAATTAGGTCAGTCTGCACCACTAGATTTACCTTGTCATGTACACTTGTAAACTTACATGCATGACCGTGAGAATTAGTATGATGAAATTCGGATATCATACAATATAAAAAAATACAAACATCACATTATTTTTTGAAGGTGAGATTGTAGGGTATTTATTTCAAAAAGGAAAGCCGAAGGGCCTTTGTGAAAATAATCAAAATCAGCGGGGCAATCCCCAATCGGAGTCCTGATCGGTGGATGACAAACCCAACTCCGACGAAGGCAGATTTTTATACAGAGAATTCTGCGCGACTCCGAGCAGGGGAATCTTCAGCCGGAAGTCGAATCAGCAGTCGGCGGCAGCGGCACTCCAACGTAAGTCTCGATTCTACTCTCTAGTTCTCGTTGCTGCTTCCCCAATCACCATGCCCCTGCTTGTTTCTCCGGAACCAACGATAACGTATTGCAGAAGTAAAAACAAAGGTAACACAGAATTCGACAGCTTGAAGAATTTGCAGACCGATCTTTGTGAGCTGGGAATTTCTGGTTCTACTTTATCTTATAGCTCGATACTGTAAACGCCACAGTTCGTCTTGTCTGATGTTTGTTTGTTTTGAGGTGGGGTTTTTTTCTGAAAACGAAGAGGAAAATGTGCCGATGGCAAAATCTAATCGTATCTGGGACCTTTCTTGATAGTTTAAAGCTCCCATGCGATTGGACTGCGGCTCAACGGTGCGGTTTTTTTTTTTTACTGTAAATTGTGCGGAGGAGTTTCTCATGCCCTTGAATTGGAGGACGACCTAGACAAAACGTGGTATAAGACCCAGAGGTAGAATCTCCTGGGGTTTGAAATAGCCATACTTGGTGAGTGGGGGTGGAGCAGCTGAAGTTTTTGCTTATGAATCAAGGATCCCTTGAAGTCGGAAAATCCTTAATACATACTATGCATATTTCACTTGATTTTATTCAATTATTAAACTATCCTATTTCGCCCTCTGAACTCGTTATGTTAGTATTTTATAGAGTTTTGCCTCCTTGAACCAAATTTTTGGATCCTGTCCCTGTTATGAATCTTAGTAGGAATTCAAGGAATTGGGTTTGGATGCTCCTCAGGCCTTCCTGAGTCACTTTAAAAGGTCCAACTTGGAGTCTCTCTAACATCTATCTTCACTTGGCTCAGTTGTGTTGCAAGCTCCTTGTTCTTGTCTTAGCTTGATTGACTGAGCCAACAACTATTTGGTTAAGTTTTAAATATGACATCATGCAAAGGCAAGCAAACATTCTATAATATTGTCCTGTGCAATGGGGTTCTCTTTTCTTTTGAATTGATCATTGGATTTTTGAGTGAGCATCTTGTGTGATGAAGATACCTATCTGATGAAAATCTTGTAAAAAATGCGAAACTTTATATATGAAATGCATTTACATATGCTGGATTTTTGTCTGCGGCATCTAAAGCCTTGAATAGCTTCTTGGTAAAAAGTTTTTTAGCTTTGTCTTGGAAACCCTTGTCTGGACCAAAAAGTTGCCGAAGGCTTTGCTTGAATTTAATTGAACTCTGCCTACGCATATGTTTCCTGCCTTATGATACAAAAGTTCTACCTTATTGTTGTTTGTCTTGAGCTGTGATCAGTTTATCTTTGTGCACCTCCTTTTGAATGATGTGATCCATTTTTCTCTCAATAAATGTTCATATGTACAAGTGAGAAGGTTCTGATTTTATCCATTTTGTTCCTATTTAATTTTTATGGAAATAATCTTATCATAGCTGATAGTTATACTGATTTTATCCATCCTATGCTCTTTTTCTGGTCCTTGAAACTCGATGACTGTTTTGATAGGCTACAGAGGATTAATTTCTCCTGATTGCAGTCCAAGCCTCTGAAGTTTCAATCCATCCATTCTGGCCTGAAGGAATGGCATTTTCAGCTAGAATATTATCCACCACATCAAGTATAACTGTCAATCGAAAGGATTCTTGGAACATCAGATCTTTCAAACACCAGAGCGTGCTTTCCTTTCCTGCCCGTCATCACCATTGCATTAAGCATCGTGGCGTCTTCTGCGGAAGTCCTTCCTGGGACCCTTCTCCAGTGGCCCATTCACCTACCAATGAAACCACCACCTCAGTTATCACCGAAACTCCAAATATTTTTGAAACTCTGAGGTCAGAGAGCACTGCCGAAGCCCCCATAGTAAACCTTGGAGAGCATGCCCCAACAGCTAAACGACAATCAATATTGCAGGATATGTTTCTAAAGTGGCCAATGTGGCTTCTGGGTCCTGCTCTTCTCCTCACAACGGGTATGATTCCCACCCTGTGGCTTCCTCTATCTTCAGTCTTTCTGGGGCCAAACATAGCAAGCTTGCTCTCACTAGTTGGGCTTGACTGCATCTTCAATCTCGGGGCAACTCTTTTTCTTCTGATGGCCGACTCCAATGCCCGACCAGAGCACCTGACTCAATCCTACCACAGCGAGGCTCCTTTTAGCTATCGGTTCTGGAACTTGGTTGCTGCAATAACTGGCTTTGCCAGTCCCTTGCTGGTCCTATTTGGGTCTAACAAGGGCTCCTTCTTCCTCCAACCTCAGATGGCCTTTGTTCCATTTGCAATCCTCTTGGGTCCGTACCTCTTGCTGTTGTCGGTGCAGGTTCTTACAGAGATGCTCACCTGGCACTGGAAGTCCCCCGTTTGGCTCGTGACACCTGTCGTATATGAGGCCTATCGGATTCTGCAGTTGATGAGGGCACTGAAGCTTGGGGCTGACATCAGCTCTCCCGTGTGGATTCTGCATACTATCAGAGGGCTTGTTTGTTGGTGGATCTTTATTCTTGGGGTGCAGCTCATGAGGGTCGCTTGGTTTGCCGGTTTCTCAGTCTGGAAAAGTGAGCAAGAGCCGACCCCGGTGAACGGTTGATTAATAATGTGCAGGAAGTCCATACTTAGCACACTACTATATATAAGCAGGTATTTTACTCAATACTTTTAATTACTGAGACAATGAGAATCATGGCATTAAGTCAAACCTCATTGAGTGGATATCTTTCAGGAGCAACCGAATTTCACCCCCAACTGTCATGCCAGTTCTCAATTGTTGTGAACATAGAAAATGGTGCTGGGTCACATCTGTTATAAAGCAATGAAGCCACTGTGGGATGTAATATCCGTGAGTTTTTCTGATGTGGAATCCGTGTCTTAATATAATGTAAATTTTTCACTGGATCTATAAAGAATTAAGCGCATATCTAACATGAGAATTTCAGCACACAGATGGTCAAACTCTCTTATATTTCTCGATTTTCAATGTTGATTTGTAATCTCAACAGCTCCTTGTTTTTATAAAATAAAGAGTTGGCAGTACTAATGACAAATCTTTCCAACCCGTTACCAATTTGGAGCTTTGGATGCACAACCTTTGTTTTATGGACCGGTGTACCATGTTCCTACGCGTACACGAACACATGGTGATCAGCCTCAATTCGGCCTCGGAGGTTTGAGGTGCTAAAAGTTGGCAAAAATTACGAAGGAAGAACTAATTAAGCAATCCATCTATCTAATTAACTTCTCTAGGCACTATTGACAAGTGACAACTATTTCTTTCTTTCAAGTTTTAATTTTTCTGATAGCTTTTCACGATTACGGACCTGTTCAAACCTGATTTCTGATTTTACCAATCCTATTTCGGATCCGAAGTGGCTGTGGCCAAGCCTAGCCAAAGACCTGTTGGTCGCCCTCGACTTCGACAAGGAAGTGGTGGTCATACCCTAATAAAAAAGAAAAGGGTTATTTATCTAAAAAAATACGAATTGTTCAAGAATTTTTTACTATACGATGAACTATTTTTCTACCTAAAAAATCATGAACTATTCAAGAATTTCCTAATCACAAACTATTTTTTTCCAGAAAATCATAAATTATGCTCTATTTTTCCTAATTTATTATGTCGTTAATTTTCACTATTAATTATAAATTTGTACCGTTAATTTTACTGGTTGTGCAAAGAAAATTAAACGTGGTATCACAAGTGATATCCATCTAGTCATAAAAATAGAAAACATCTGTTTACAGATTTGCTTACACATCTCTTTATATGTCCATCCTCATGATAAACTAGAGAATTCGACAATAGTTCGTAATTTTTTAACCAGATGGATGCCACTTTAGAATTTCTTACGACACACATCAGTAATTAACAAATAAATTAATGACATAGTGGATTTTTGAATAGTTCATGATTTTTTGGGAAAAATAGTTCGTAGTATATAAAGAAATTTTTAAATAGTTCGTGATATTATGTGTAAAAAATAGTTCTTGATAAATTAAAAAATTCTTGAATAATTTGTGTTTTTTAGGTAAATATCCCAAAAGAAAACACTTGAAATCCTGCATCCTGAAATTACTGCTGTAATATGCGTCGCCGTGTCGGAACAGATGTCGGACGAAATGGTCGGAGGAGCAGGAAATCAGGGAAACCGAAATCTGCCGAATATTGCCGCCAAAATTACTCCATGTGTAGGGTTCAAATTTCCTCCAGATTTCCTCTTCTGCAAACGAACGCATCTTCTGCCCTCAACCCGGGGAGGTGGGGAGAGAGATGGAAGCGAAGAAGGCTGGAGCTACGTTGGACTCCCTGATCTCCTCCTTCAACACCCGAATCGCAGAGCTTCAGGAGCTCGTCATCGCTCGAAACAGTGAGCTTTCGACTCCGCTCCCCCTTGGATCCTTCCTTTTATGTACTTGTACTTGAAACTATTCCTGCCCGTCTGTTGCCTGGTGGGCCTCTGTTGGGCAGTGTACCCGGGGAGCAGCGTTGCCGACCTGTCAGCAGTGGACGCTGCATTGAAGGCCATGGAGCTGCAGGTTCAGGCCATCAAGGACCGACTGCTAGAGGAGACTGAAGCTATCCCCAAAGCTAAGGTCCCTGTGCCAGCCTTTTTTATGCCCTGGTGCTCGTCTGATGTTGTCCCTCAGGGTTGATAGCTGAGATTTGGTCTGAATGCAATTGACATGGTAATGCTGCCACATGGATGCTTTTGAGCGGGGTAGCTGGGTTAGGTTTATGATCGTTGATGCTGAATGTATTTTATTGTTCACAGACCATAACTGTTACAGCTCCATGGAACTGAAAGGCTCTAGTTGGAGATTTTCCTTGCAAGTTTGGAAGTGAAAATTTTGACTTTCTTGAGAAATGACTAATAGGATATACAAGTATATTTGATATTATGAGCGAACAGAAAGTAGACCCTCTCCCAGTGAATTCATGCTCCACATTTTTCCTGCCAATTCATGATTTTCATTTGAATTTCAGGTCAAGGTGTATCCTTGCAGCAGCCATGAACTTAGTTCCCTCTGTTACTTTGCATCTCAAATTAAATGATTTGAGTTATTTCTGTGATTGTAGAAGTTGATTGAAGCATCATTGAAACAGCAGAAGAAATTGCAGCGAATGTCTACTTATGTTCCTTCTTGTTTGCCTGAGAGAATGGCACCCACCAACTCCTATGCAGATGACTGGTGAAGATCTCTTTTGCCTGATCGTAAAGTTGATTGTTGTCAACTTGTTTCTCACCATAAATAGCAGCCTGAAATGTTGATAAGACTTTTGGATTTTAGCTTGCAGGTGTCTGCTTTTCAAATTGATCCTGCATTTGGGAATTTAAAAGTTGAAGATAAACCTGCTGTGTTACCTAAGGTTAGCACAATCTACTGGTAAACGAACAGCTTGTCTGGATGATCTATAGCTAAGGCCACGGCATGATAAGAGCTGATTTACCTTGAATTTTTAAACACAACTGGTGAATCTAGTTGAATCACAACAGACAAGATTTGTTGTTTCAAGCTGAAAGCTTTCATATAAAACCTTTCTCACACGGTTCATATATGTCAGCTTGGACAATGTCACAGTAATCTATTGTAATCAATTTGTACTTCCAGGAGAAAAAGGGACGTGGTTCTCCTCCTTTGTGGTACATTACCTCAGATGAGCTCGATTCCTTATCCTCGTAAGCAGATATCTTCAATTTCTAATTCCATGATGAACCGGACAGAATAGAGACATGTTGCTATTTGTTCATGCACTGCTGATAAATTTTCAGAAAATCATAACATAATCTCTTAGCATGCTCTCTGATGACCGAAGACTGATCATATCATGAATCAGTTGCTTGATTGCAAAGCCCCCGCTGTGCGAAGAAAAGTTTTGCTTCTGGAATAGTTATGGGTGCATAATCTCTAGGTTTCTTGACTGTGTTACTCAAATTGTGACAAACCTTACGTTGAAGTTCTTATGCAAGTTTCTGCTTTTTTTGAGGCATTTCTTTTACTGGCTTATTCACTCCACTCTTTTTTTTTAAAGAAAAATCTTTCTTTTTCCTGTGTATATTTCTAAAGAGAGAGAACTCGGATGGTTTCCTAAAACTTCAACATATTGAAGTTTCCATTCTTCATTTTTCTGTTCCAACTCTAAATTATAGATACATGAGAGGAAGGCTCACTATAGACAAGGTAAATGCAGCTATTAATGACATGGCTGCTTATGCTGAAGCAAATGCTCAACTTATTGCTGCACCAAAAAAGAAGGTACTATCTTGAGTTTTTTATTGTCTTCAACCTCTCCATATCCTCATTTGCTTATGTCCTAACTGTAACTGCATCTTGAAGGTGGGAGAAAACAATTGGGAAAAGGCCCTGGTAAGTAAATTCCTGTCAATAGATCTCTTAAGTTCATTCAATTATACTGATTGCATTTTGGAAGTTCACTTTCAACATGGCGCTTAGCGTTACCTGAGCTTGAGAGATGCTCGTAGAGCATGTACTGTAATTGGCTTTGAGAGAGAAGCAAATAGAAGCTGTGAATTATTGGTTGTGGGGGTAAAAGCTGTAAAATTTATACTTGGGTGCCAAAGTTAGGCAGTAGATTAGTTTGTCATCTTCAATTTCAAACGTAATAGAAAGGTTTGAAAAAATTTTCAGGAATTAAGAGATATTGCTATGGCGGAAGGAGTCAAGGGAAAGCACTTTTTCCTTGAAACCGACATGAAAGGACCAACTCTGAAGCTTGACAATACGGGGAAAGCAATACTGACTGTGAGTAATCATTTGTACATGTTTTTTCAGCCCACAAGCCCTTATCGGTGATCGAGCTCAATATGGAGCCATGAATGTCCACCCTGTTCTTAAACAGTAACATAGGACTTGTTAGCATAAATCAATTCTCATAATTAAATATTCATCTAGTTTACGCAGTTTGGAATTATCTTATTTCTACTACTTTATCTGTCTCTCGATGCAATTATTTTTCTTTCAGTGAAATCCAGTTTGTCAATCTGTCTTATATCTCTATCTTCATAAGATAAAAAGAACAGCAGCTCAGAATAGTAATTCTTTTTCAAAGTTTCAACATAGCCGGTCATGGAAACTGCAATATTTACTACTGAACTCAACTTTCCCTAATAAAAGAAACTTGGTCTCAGTTAGTTCAATCCACGAGTTTTGCTAATCTCCAGCTTTGCAGGTCCTACGACATCTCGGCCGCATAAGTGAGACCAGAATCGGCCATCATCGTGTTATCATACTACTGAAGCCTCGTTGAACACCCTCGGAAGCAGGCTATTATCTGTAATGTTACTTAATATTTTGTTGAGTTTGTCTATAGAGAATCTTTTATTCCCTGAAATTCCATGCACCAGAGCACTTTATGTTACTTAAGAATCTTAAAGGTTCGATCGGATTAGATTGATTGAACGATTGGTATTGTATTGCTCCTTCTCCCCTGACATTGTTTTCCTGTATATTCCCCTTATTATTGTTTCTCTCGTACTCACCCATGTGATTATAAGTTTACTGGAAGATCTGATGAAGATTTGTCACTTTCTTGATAAAATACTGACCCTTGGAACTATTGAACATGTTAGTTTGCCGAGAAACCTCCTTTGTTTAATCTAGTACATCTACTAGGACATGCCATAGACAAAAATGGGCGGTGCTGTCTTATGTCAAAAAGGACCATCGAAGAGAGAACCTCTTATTAAACTAACTGTTAAGGGCTGTCTGTCTTTGTTTTCTGGTGGTAGGTTCAAACAAGTACAGAGAACTCCACAGATGTAAATCATGGCTTATTCCCATACAAGCACATGCCTGTATATTCTCTTCCATTCCATTTCGTAATTCTCATTTGCAAGGGGATTGCTCGAAAATCTTATATAAACCATCCAGTTCCCGATCCATGGTGCATTTGCCGTAGTCAAAGACCACCTTTTCTGACTTACTATTTGGTGTGTTGCATCCATTAAGATGGCTTCTAGGGTCTCTTTGACTGCTGCTCTTCTGCTCAACTTCCTCTTCTTCACATTGGCGAGTTCAACTCACTCTTCCTGCCCACCACCACCATCACCAAAGCATCCCAAACACCCTCCCCCTCCAGCTGCTCCGGCCAGCACCAGCTGTCCCAAGGACACCCTCAAGCTCGGGGTATGTGTGGACCTATTGAACGATCTATTGCACCTCGTCATCGGGACCCCTCCGAAGACACCCTGCTGTAGTCTCATCGGTGGCTTAGCGGACCTCGAGGCTGCTGTCTGCCTCTGCACCGCCATCAAAGCCAATGTGCTCGGAATCAACCTAACCTTCCCATTTCCCTCAGCCTGCTTCTGAACTACTGTGGCAAGGATGTCCCAAAGGGTTTCCAATGTTCTTGAGCGCTTGGTTCCTTTTCCATTTTATTTTCTCCATGTAGTTTCTGTTCTTTCTTCCCTTGGTGGTTCAATATGAGATTATTCAAGCTCGGTTTGTAGTCCGTACCCGAAACAGTACCCTGTGAAGAGTCAACAATCTAATAACTGCGGTCTCTTGTCCTTGACAAGTTCATCGTGGTCATTGTGGACCGAAAACGGTCTCCCTCTGTTGCAGTTCAAACCTAAGGATTCCTTCCATATTATTCCTGACTGAATGAGCTGGATCGAGTTAGCCGATTTTCATGTTGTTACCTTGTTCCAACACGTTTATGAATACGAAACAGGCATGATCTTGAATCAAACACGAACATACTTCAAATGGTCGATCAGGAAATGCTGCAAATGTTATATAACGTACAAGTTCGTGTTCAGACAACTTCAATAACGAGCCTGGTTCTGAAACCACTGCCCTTCTGCAGTAGGATTAAATAAATAGCTACCCGAACATATATAACTTTATTTGATAATGGGGGAGTTTATTCTTTCCAGATCCCCATGAAACGAAATTCATCTATAGTTCATATATGGCATCATTCTGTTTTTCATGCACAAACAAACCCTTCAGGGACCTTCTTCCCGCAAGCACTCACAAGCGAGCTAATGGCAACGGGCACTTCGACCTTGACAAGCCCAAGAATGTTAGCCTTAATGGCCGTGCAGAGGCAGACAGCAGCCTCGAGATCCGCAACACCGGCGATGATAGTGCAGCATTCCTCGCTCGGTTTCGCCCCGATGTTCTCCTTGATCAGCCCCAGCCAGCTCCCGCAGACCCCAAACTTGAGGGTGTCTTTGGGGCACTTCTCGGGCTTTTTCGGGGTAGGAGCCGGAGCAGGGGTTTTCGGGGTGCACGGGCCACACGAGGATACACAGGTGAAGAAGAGGATGTTGAGGAGAACAAGGAGTGGGAGAAGGGAGGAAGAAGAAGAAGTCCTTATGGAAGCCATGTTTCTTGGTGGGCATGGGAAGGTGAACAGGGATACTGTGTTTTATAGGAAGCCAAGAGGCTAGAGACAAAGTTCGAGCCTTGTGGTGGGTGTTCGTCGATGTACAGCACTCATACAAAGATCTTTATGAAACCACATCGAAGCCCCTCGGTCGGTCCCATTATCGAAGCATTCGCGATGCAGGGCAGTAAAAGGGTCTTGAATTTGAGTCTGAAGCCAGTCCTGCACTCAGTTGTCATTCGACGACTTGCAAGCTGAACCGAATATTGCACTCTGCTGGCTTGATGAGCACAGGAAGCTCGATGCAAAGATCTACATCTGCATCCTTCCTCAATACGTTTACATATCTGTACTCGCGTGGACCGGGTAGAATCATTTCCGGGGACATGTGCATTGAGATTGTGAGAGTGCAGATACTAAGTGAGAGAGCAGAACCGGATTTGTGGCCGAGAAGGTTCGGTTCTGATTCCCTGCGGATGAAGCACTGGGCTGTAGGGCCTGTTTCCTGTGCCGTCTCAGAGACACTCTCGTGTTTGTCACCATCTAATGCCGTCCCAGATGCTCTAGTCAGTACAATGGGCAACCCAAAACCGCACACCGGAAAGGAACGAGAGGGTGAGATTGAGCTCGTACTCTAAATGGATTTGACCTGACTCTGATACTGTATTATATTTCTACCTTTCTTACTGGGAACTGCCTATTCAAAAGTCTAAACTGATTAATAGACGGTATGCGTGAGCTGTGGCAAGTTTTGGACTTCCAGTTTAGAAAAAATGAGGGTAACAGCCATGTCGAGCCACCATACTACGTTCTGTTCGGATTCTCGTATTCAATTGTGATTGTATCAGATGAGCTAAATAGCCAACAAGAGAGCACGCTTCTGGAAGATGGTTTTGATAGGCGTATAGAAAAGATTTGAATCTGAACGCTCGAGCCGACTAAATCACTTAGCGAGTGAGATTTTGACCACTTGAAGACGCCCGACCGAAAAGTTGTTTGTACCATTGCGGTAAAGCAGTGCCACTCAATTGGGCCTTCAAGCCTGCCATTTTAATCACTCAAGAGGGTCAGGTTTGTAGATTTTTTTTGTACTATGGGATTGGATTCATATGCCTTCTATTTGTGATGGGGATGTTTGGGTACAGAATTGAGTTCGGGTTGGATCGATTTAACAGAGATGGACCGAAATTCCCACACCTACGTGCATGATCTGAAAAACAATGTTAAAGACCCTGGAATACTCTGGAAACTCAAAAAAATCTTAGATGGTCCTACCTCATAGGACTGACGAGAGAGAACGAATTAAATTGCTCTGGTTAGTGATATTTAAGGCAACTCTCTGGTGATTAACAGGAATTTATTCGTTCATCACGATTCGATTGGTATTTCCTCACTGCTTGTGGTGAGACATGATTATCTAAGAACTTCTCTACTTGAAAAAAAACTTAAATAGTCCTACCTCATAACGATGTGGTTGATTAGTCATAATTAAAGTAACTGCTCTGATAATTAACACCAATCTGCACACTTGTCACATTCTGATCAGTATTTTTTGACACCGTGCGATTGAGATAGAATTATCCAAGAATTTCTCGACTCAAATTAGTTGTACATCAGGCGGCCTTCTATTTCTATTCGCACATGGAATCCTCAATTTTGCAGACCTACGTTGACCTGAACAATCAATTAGGTTTGACTTTGACCCTTGGAGAAGAAGCTGGCCGCCCCCAGCTCCTTGTTCACTACGAAACCTTCAATATAAACGAAAACCCCTCTCTACATAACCACCATCAGACCAATCCTTCACTTCCAAGGAGCCGTTCTCGAGTTTACACTCCCGGTCGAGCCAGTCGACGTTCGATACCAATCCATACCTGTCGAGCTATACGAGCAACACGATGAGCAGCGGCGCATTGAGGACCGGCATCACGTTCGCTCTCGGGGCCATGTTTGGCTCGTTCGTGACCCGAGGGATGCACCGTTGCTGTCATCGCCACCACGAGCTTGGAAAGCGAGGGCCGTGGAACCAATGCCCCGGCCAGGCTCAGGCCCCGGTGCCACTGGCTCCGGCAAATCCCGAGGCCGAGGGTTCGACCGCTACGACCCCTACAGTGACCGATGGTCAAGCCATCTGAGCGGAACTCTTCCACATCGCAGCACTTCGTGTGTATTTATGAACAATATACTTCGATCCGTATGGGCCATGTCGTGTAACGTTGATTATGTCGTCTAATGTGTGCCAACATTTCTATAATATGAACTCCCGACAGATTTGTCCTTTTTTTCACTCCGATAAATTAATTTGTAAATTAATTTTTTTTTCACCGTGACAGTTAGATGGTCTTGCGTATCAAGGCAACCTTCTGCTCTGCTTGAACACAATAAGGGTTTCTATACCGTATCATGCACATGTTTTCAACTGTCTGCAGTCTTCTACACGACTGCAACAGCAAGTTAAGCAGTGTCCACTGTGACATCAATTCGATCGAATTGACATTGTATCGACCCACGTCGACCAGGATGGTCCCCTAGAAGAGACTAACAATTTACAGATCTAAAAAGTCACAACAATGGCTTCCCAAATGATCGGATATTCCAACACAAGCTTATATATCAACATTGTCGACAACCGAGCAATCCTCCTACGACTTTATGGCCCACTTCATCAAGCAGCCAGCCAAGATACCCAGAAGACCGACGAATGCTGCTAAGAGTATGGAGGATGTGTTCCCTTGCTTCCTGTTCAGCTCTCTCCTCAACAAATCCTGACATATAAGTGAAAAAGGGACGGTGAACAGAAGCGAATAATTTACAAGACCATTCTTGTGGCAAGAGTAGACTTAACAGAGGAGGATTGTCCCGATCATTTCTAACACAAATATTGGGTTTTGCAGGTGCCATTAGAGTGCATCATGACATGACTTGATCTATCAATTTAACATGAATCATAGGATATATATATATATATATATATTTTTTTTTTTTACATACATATATATACATATATATATAAAATCAATAGGATTCATTTGCCAGACAAACCAATTCCTGATGAAGCCTCTGATTTTGTTGCAAGGCCGTTGCTTTCTCCTCTGTCAACTTTGAAATTATAGTCCATGCCTGTAATAGAAGCTAAATTGGTTCGGTAAAGCAGTCAAATAACGTAGAAAGTATAGAAGTGCCACGACAGAATGCGTCGAAATCATACGAACTCCATTGTAGCCTGTCATGACTTCTCAAAGGTAGTTATCTATTAATGGTCATTTTCTAGCTTAAAAACCATGCCATCAATCCATGAGGAAAAAAGAAAAATTTTTGTGTTTCAGCACAGCAATCCCCCGTATCAGTCAAATCCAATAGACAAAAAGATAGTGTTTTTCCAAACTAACAAGAAAACACAAGTAAACCATGAACCTCAAATAGCTCATATTACGATTTTCAGAAACATGGAGCATTCCAAGACACTGGATTCACAAGATAGAGACAGACTTTTACCTCAGACGAGTTTTTCTTCGATAGCTCAAATGATCTAGTTTCCTGAATTACATGGAAAGGTCTCAAAATTATAACCAATTGGCAGTTAGATAACCATATTTTCATACTAAAATGTTCTATGAGGAAGGTGAATGAAATATAAAATTACTGAAATGATAATAGAAGGCAACTAACAGCAACCAATAACTCACAGCATCAAAAAGATTGGCAGATTTCTTGCCATTCTCAACTGCAGCTGTCGGAGAAGATCCTTCTTCAGGTTCTTCTGGGACAGGAGAGGGAGGATTAGCAGGAATATAAATGACCCGCAATTTGAACTCCTCAACAGCCCTCCCATCCTCCTTGTTAAACTACATGGAGCCAACCAAATAACAAGTCATAAACGATGAAAAATTTCATGCATTCATGGTTGCTAGAAATGACAAGAAAACAAAAAATGCTCACAATTTCAGGTGCCATATCCTTAGCAGTTGCACCATATGGTGCAAGAACGCTTTGAATGAGAAACTTGTCCTTGCTCTGCATATCAAGAGGTGCCTCTTTCTGGGCCTGCATCGTCACTACAATCCACAGTCCAGCACAAAATAAATAAAGTTATTGATAATTGGATAGATACCATCATCATTTCCCACACAAGCACAAATTTAGTTAACGAAACTATCTTCTGAAAGTAAGATCTCCTCATATCCATTGTAACACCCAAAGGAAATTTTTTTAGTTTATGGAAAAGCAGAGGATGTTTTATACCCCGCACTTTCTTCTATTTCCAGAACAGGGAAGAGGGGAATGGAATTTTTATTCAACTCATAACTCGTTTTTTGCTTTTGCAAAGGAATGAAACCAAGCACTCCTCACCTATGGCAAATAGAAGCAGAAATTAATCTCCAAAACTAAGCATGGACATTTCTATTTACAAACTAGACTAAACATGGTTATTTTCTTTCCATGTGAAAAACAGGGTAGATCTCAATCTCTTTGCCGGGCATCAACAAATGGAAGCTCAAAATTTCGATAACATGAACAATGTATTTCAATTACCTGTAACATTACATGTTTTGCCAGGCGAGATAACCGCAGTGTTGGGCCGCACACAATATTTCTTCGGATTGGTAGTCTTCACCTATTTGATTCACAACCCCATCCAAATCATTCAACTACATAAGCAACTAAAGAAACCCTAAAATGAACGTTAAGGGGGCAACAAAAAGAAGAAGAGCAAAACCTTGAAAGCTACGTATTTGTCTGTCTTATTGGTCAGTTGCATAGAGCATGAACTCTGCTTCCTCAGTTCAACTTTTCGACCATATGCCAACAGAAGACCCACATCGTATCAGGAAATATAGTACCCAAAACAGCAACAGAGACGACAAATTCCCTCAGGAGCAATATTTCTTCAGACGAAAGCAACATCAATACAACAGCAAAATTTCAGAGAGAAACATCAAAAAACAAGCTTGAGATTCCAAAACCCCGCCATGCCGGATCATAGAGTAACAGTAACCTAAGGGAGAGAAGCTCAGACAACGAATTCATTAGCAGAGAGACTGACAGGGAAACTTGAGGTCTCTGGGCTGAATGTTGAGGAGATCGCCGTTGCCCATGTCTTACGAGCTCTCCGGAGAACCCGACGAATTGCTGAATTAGGGTTTGGTGGAACGAACGGACAATTCAGAATCGGAAGTGAAGATGGAAAACGAGCCATTAACTAATATAAAAATGACCATTAAAAATAATAAAGTGAGACTTTTCTTAATTGCTTAAGGCAGGTTGGTACCTATATTGGTCAAATAAGATTTCATTACCAATCGCATCCGTAAGACAGATTCGCTGGTAAGCAAGCGTCTGTACGTCAGAATTACGATTCGATTCTCACGAAGGTCGGTACAATACTCTATAAAAACCTCAGTTTCTTTCAGAAGCTAAGATGAGAGAAAAAGTTGTGCCCTATAAAACCTCAACTTCTTTTAGAAGTTAGGATGAGAAAGAGTAATGACCAAATCTGCTTCTTGGTAATAAACTCATTTGGAAATTTTAACAACTTTAGTTCGAGATCTCAAGTTTGAGTTCACCTCTAAACAAAATTCTTAGAAAGGTCTTTTGAACTTGAGTTTTAGTAGACACTGTCCAAACATTGAGCAGCGAGCAGTAGCTAAATTGCTGGCGTAAATCGATATCTAATATTATTTTGTCAAGTCGTAAACTACTGTAAATGTTAAAAAAACATTCGAAAATTCTATATAGTACCCATATTTTAACGCCCAAATACCAAGTCCTGTTTTGTTTTGGTGTAAAGTGAGATGTAATCTCATGATACACGGTATTTTATATCATAGATTATTGCATTTACTTATAAAATTTTGCTGTATTATGAGATTATATAGATTGAAACTAACTTTATATTATTTAAAATACCACGTACCACATTTCAATAAATTTTATAATTATTCAAATTTTGATTATAACCTTAGCACTCTCTGTATTTTACTAACGCTCGAACCAAATGACGCTAAAAGCGACTTTCTTTCACTCAATAAAGGGGTGTAATTGTAATTTTATCCATGACATTTATCAAAATTTTAACCATTGCCCTTCTGTCTAAAAAATCATTGATTTCCATCCTCCATTCAACCATCTTTGTTTGTTTCAGTGTAAAGTAGAATGTAATATCGGATTACACTGTACTTTACACCACAGATTACTGCATTTGTTTGTAAAATTTTATTGCATCATGATGTTGTGTTACTGAAAACTAACTCTGCAACCAACTTTACATTATTTCAACAACTGCAATCTCGCATTACGACCCATTTCTTAAGAAAATTTTACCATAATTCAACTTTTTCCTGTCATCTTAATATTCTCCGTAATCTAACAATACTCAAATCAAACAATCCTGGAAGCATCTTTATTTCACTAAATAAAAGGGTGTAATTTTAATTTTGATCCATTGCCGTTTACCAAAATTTTAACCATTGCCCAAATTTATTTTTTATTTTTAAAAAAACCCTTAATTTCCATCGTCCATTGGGTTGAGCCACCACCAGCTACACCGGAATCGCCCTTCCCCGCCACGCAAAAGGGCCTTTCACGGGCTTTGCAGAACTCTGAAGGCCGAAGAGCTCGCACGAGTTCTCTGAGAAGGCTAGGGCCCAGCTTGATATTAGGCCTGGCGATAAATATTAGACCTATGGGTCTACCAACTATGGATTTAAGGGGGACACAGAGACACGACCGCCCCCTAAACTCGATAAAATACGTAAAAATTCATAGAAATTTGACTAATTTTATTCATATTTTCATTAAGTTACATTACTTCATCCCTTGAAATTTGACATTTCCTTCCATATTGAGTTTCGTCTCCTTAGATTAATTTTCTAGATCTGTTCCTATCTACGCTGATATGGAGTGAACTTGGAACCGGTTGACTATGTTTTGGCATATATCAATAAATTCCGAGTGATAAAATGACGAACCGATTGGTTCTGACTCCAGTTCCGGCAAATAGGGTACCTTCTGTTACAAAAATTGATTTGTGTAGTTAATTTTATTCTTTCTCAACTTTCTCATTTGAATTCCAATTCTCGAATTGTTTAAACCATTATATTCCTAATTCGGCAAACTTTCATTTCATATGGTAATTATGTATATATGATGAGTTTATCATATATAAAATATAATTATAACTTAAAAATCGGTAATAAGTAATAAATAAATATACTGCAAGCATACTTAAAATTATAGTACATTTGATTATACAAAGTAGTAATAATCATGAAAATCCTTCCAATGCAATTATTTTATAACATTTAAGATGGGAAAAATATCGAAATAGTGTGTATTATATATATATATATATAATAAAAAACAAACTTCGACAATGTACCTAGAACCTGCATATCTTACAGGTTTCGAGTTAAGTTCGGTTCCAAGACTCAATAGGATAGGATTCAGATTCAAAATTTAAAAATCAATCTTATACAAGATAGGATTCGTGTACCGTAAAAAGTACAAGGCACCCAAATTCGATCACTCCGTGAAGAGATGAGTTATCGGCTTCAGCACGTTTTGATGATTTTAAGGTTATAGAACTGTACGGGTGCTATCTCGAAGTAATTTTTCTTTTGCTTAAGGGAAAATAATGCGACAACATTGTTTGATCGAGGTGACTTAGTACCTCTTACCCAACAAGTCTCATTTTAAATATTGTGAGTGGAGAACAAAAATTACGGCCGTGAAAACTTTACCCTCTTATAGGCCGACTAGTCTCGAACTCAAATTCATCCTTTGTTTTTCCGATATCGGGTGATAATGATGTAAGATCTAGACTCAGAATAAGGTAAATAACCTCTTTATTAATTTATTCTTCTTAGTTCAGCTTATAGATTGTTCCACATCACAAGGCCAGTTTCAGGTACACATGAGCCTCACTAGAGCTCATGATCTCCTTAGAACAATCTACCGCGTCGACTTTCGATCGGTCTAGCCATCTCTAGGCAGCTTCTCGAGGACAGACTCCACCTTCGCTCGGTTCAACGGCTTCTCGAGGCATTCGTCCAACCCGGCTTCCACGAAAGGTTTCACCTCATAGTCCAGATCGCATGAAGTTATGCCCACGATCATGCTGCTGACTCCCATCTCCCGCAGCACCTTTGTCGCCTAAATGAAATTAAGCTCTCTCGGTTAAGTACGTTATATAAATATATCATATAAATTTAATTCGCTAGGACATTCCTTGGTTTATCTATTCAGCGCAAAATAGCTATTCCAAGTTTTTATTAGCATCTCGGGAATGCCTATTCTAGATGCATTCGGAACAGGAGAAAGTCTTGCATGTAATGGTGTCGCCGCATGACAGTGCAGACACGGTGACATCGCCCTATCAAATTTAATTATTTCTTTTTTTTTTTTAATTTTTAAGATTTTATAAAAAAAGTCTTAAAAATAATCAAATTTTATTGGTCGGTGATATCATATAAGCACTTTCACGCGGTGATATCATTATGCAGAATACTTTAGGGAGAATATTAATAAAAGAAATAAAATAACAAATTATCCTTAACCATTCCTTCAATTTTCAACTTTTTAAGAAAATCAACTCTAAAAATATTTATAATTATGTTATTTTAGTATTTTATCATTTTTTTTTAATTTTCAAAACTTAATTTTTATTCATCGTCTTTTCTTTTTTCTGTCTATTATGTTCCCTATCATCTTTTTTCCTTCGAACCAAACCCGCCGTGTACGCTTACCTGAATTCCATCCATGACGGGCATGTCCCTGTCCATGAAAATGACATCGAAGTGCTTCCCAGAACGGCACAGGTCCACCGCAGCCTTTCCATTTTCAGCCAAGTGAGTTTCCACATGCGGACCAAAGCTTTTCAGCAGCATGTTATGGATCATTCGAATGCCCAGAGCATCGTCCACGATCAGCACACAAAGCTTCTTACTCATCCCCGCGCCTTTGCTTCCACCGATCGAGCTCTCCGCCGCATCAATATGGCCAGACATCGATTTTCAACGTTTGTTTCTCACCTGTTACATAAACAAAAAAAAAAAAACACGAGGCAGCATCGTTTAGGACAAACACATGCTAATGTGATTACCAAATGTTAAAGTAGGGAGAAAGTTTAGCCACAAAATCACGTGCTCTTTCAAAATTCTTCGAACTGTCATCTACTTTATTTTTAACCTAGAAAATCACGTGTTTTGTTTTGTTTTTATCGTTCCATCACCCGTCGACTTTTCATTATAATGCAGGTTATTTTCTATGTTAAGTGCATGTGTTGTGCCATTCATAGTTAGAAACAAAGGAAATCAAGATCCTATGTGCCAATGGAGAATACCAAACAAACAATGTAAGTAGTTCAAGCTCTTTCCTTTGATGACTTACTCGAAATGTGAAGATTCTTGTGAAATGAGTTTGAGATGCTCTGGCAAATGCTTCCATTCATAGTCCGAATTTATACGAGGAGAAAAGTCTTTCTACAGAATCTGCAGTTAATATTGAGATTTCTCATACAGAAAACCATTTTGTTATTTAGAATTTTGCAGATAACAGCGTCTTGTCGTTTAGTTCGGGGAAAGTGGAAGGAAGTAAATGTCCATGATGAAAGACAGTATCTAGGTTATCACAAATATCATATCTACTAAATGCTAGATTTGCTATAACATTGCCCTTTTTTTTTTTACTTTGTTTATTGGATAACATTGAGGGTTTTGTACCATTTTTTTTGATAAAATAACAGTCATGGTCCTCGTAAAGAAAAGATTAAACAAAAAGGATCGCATTCAGAACCTTTTGATTTCAAATTCGAATTATTTCAAATCGAATTCGAATTTGACATGCCCACAACACCATTGAGACAACAAGACAGCAACATGGGCCTAAATTATTTATTTCGATGATCAATTGAATTGGGCTTGAACAAAATTGTTTGATTTTGGGCCCAGAAATCCAAAGAGAGAGGATCTGGACAGAAGGGAAATCTGTAAAGCCCCCAACCCCGGGCGATGCTGACTAATTGAACTCATCGGTATTATTGATGCAGTATATTCGATCATGATAGTGGAAGATGGAGATTTTTAATGGTGTGTCTAGTAGCGTGTTATGCGGATTCTAATTACGGATCGAATTTCTATTGCATAATTTAATTGTTATTTACATCCGTAATAAGAATTTCTCATGGAGTCTCTGTTTCATAGTCATAAGTAATAGGAATTGCCTATGGTTCATGCTTCAACTAATGAGAATACGGGTTCAATTTACAAAATAATTCATGTGAACTTGTTAAATTCCAATTTTATCCAAGGATTTTTTTAATATTAATTTCTTACTTAATAAAAAATTGAACTTTTTACTCCTTTGCTACATATAAAGTTCAATTTCCTAAAATCATTAAAGTTTATTACAAAAAACATATAAAACGTTTTATAAAGTTTTATGTAAATATTTTATAAATTTTTCTCCATTTCAATACATTAGAAGGGCAATTTCACTAGGAAAAGAGAGGAAATTGAACCTTCTGACTTCGAAAGAGGGTTTAGGTCGATTTCAGAAGCTCTCAACTTGGGTGAGAAAGTTCTCTAACTTTGTGATTGGTATACAAAGGAATAATATAAGTTTAAAAGAGGATAGAAGGAAAAGAGTGTAAACGGTGTGTGAAGTCCAATCGATGAGATCTAAACTCATAATTTCTTGGTTTCAGACCGAGAGCTGTAAGAGTGTGCAAAATAAAAAGTTCGAGGAGAACTGAACCGGAATTGAATTGGTTTGAACCGGTTCTATTTTGGTGTGATTTTTAGACAAAAAGTGATTCGGTTAATTTGTAAGTGTAATTAGTGCAGTTAATCAGTTCAAATTGATCAGAATTGTTTTAATATAAAAATAATTTAATAATACAAAGCCAATTCGTTTCAACTTGAATTGAATTGTTTTAAGACCAATTCAATTAAGTTCGAATCAGTTAACTAAATTAGTTTAAACCAATCCTTCTTTTTACACAATAAGTTACAATTCACGCTTGCTACATCGAATCGAACTGGTTCTTTTGGTCCGGTTGATTTGAATTGAAACCGGTTCAGTCCCCGAACTGGTTTTTGCACACTCCTAGAGAGCAACACCCCACTACAACAAGCCCTCTTTCTCTAAAGTTGTCAACTTGCAAAGAGATTACGTACTAATCCACCTGTCTGCCTGTCAAGCAGTAAGGCCATGGACAGTAATCTAAAGAGTTTCTTGCATAATGAAGTTCTATGAAGGCTTTCTACTAAGAGCCTAAGAGTGACATTGTTGTAATGAATCTCTTTGGAAGTAAAAGACCGGGGTTCGGTGATGTAATCTCGGGTAGCCCTCTCAGCACACAGCAAGCTTGGTACTAGAGGAAGTAATTAACCATGTCTTATGGGATACCTGAAAGAAGATTAGACTTGCAGGTTGTGATTTTGTAAGGGAAATCACTTGTCTTCGGCTTCAGGGATGACACTGATAGTATTTCACAGTACTATATGATGGCACGATGAAAACCATAGGCCCAGAAAAGCTCAGTTGCATGAATTAATATTGTTTTAGGCGCATGAACACTAATGGTAATTCACATTCCTTCCCAGATAAATTAAGATGCAAGTGCAACATGCAGATAAGGAAGGGAGTGAGGAGGGAGAAGGCAGAACAGCAACCTAGAAGCATTGACGAACAAACTTATAATTAGTGATCCCTTAGTAAGGGGAGACACCCAAGTTCGCAGGAGCAAAAAGCCCGTCTTTTCTCAGCAAGTCCTCTCCTTCCTGCTCGGTCAATCCACAATGAAACAGAACTTAGTAGGGTTTTGTGCATGCATTTGACTTATGAAACGAGTGCATAAGAGATTAACAAATTATTAGCTGGATCAACTTGATGGAAGAAACTTATAATACATCGTATGTTGCAACAACCAACATTACGGCCGTGGTTCTTTTCCCTTTTTGTTTTTGCTTCCTCATCTTTGCATTTTAGATGTCTTCTGGTAAAAGGGTTACGAAGAGTTAGGGTGAACTTTCATTCAATATGGTATTACAATATCTGATGAGTTTATTGTGTGTAAAATACAATTATAACTTGGAAATCGGTAATAAGTAACAATAATAATTGCAAGCATACTTAAAATTATAGTAAATTTGGTTTAAAAATAGCTATACAAAATTGTAATAATCATGAAAATCCTTCGAATGCAATTATTTTATAACTATTAACATAACAGTCATGGTCCTCGTAAAGAAAAAGATTAAAAAAAAGGATCGCATTCAGAACCTTTTGATTTCAAATTCGAATTATTTCAAATCGAATTCGAATTTGACATGCCCACATACACCATTGAGACAACAAGACAGCAACATGGGCCTAAATTATTATTTCGATGATCAAATGAATTCGGCTTGAACAAAATTGTTTGATTTTGGGCCCAGAAATGTACGGAGAGGATCTGGACAGAAGGAAATCTGTAAAGCCCCCAACCCCGGGCGATGCTGACTAATTGAACTCATCGGTATTATGATGCAGTATATTCGATCATGATAGTGGAAGATGGAGATTTTTAATGGTGTGTCTAGTAGCGTGTTATGCGGATTCTAATTACGGATCGAATTTCTATTGCATAATTTAATTGTTATTTACATCCGTAATAAGAATTTCTCATGGAGTCTCTGTTTCATAGTCATAAGTAATAGGAATTGCCTATGGTTCATGCTTCAACTAATGAGAATACGGGTTCAATTTACAAATAATTCATGTGAACTTGTTAAATTCCAATTTTATCCAGGGTTTTTTTAATATTAATTTCTTACTTAATAAAAAATTGAACTTTTACTCCTTTGCTACATATAAAGTTCAATTTCCTAAAATCATTAAAGTTTATTACAAAAAACATATAAAACGTTTTATAAAGTTTTATGTAAATATTTTATAAATTTTTCTCCATTTCAATACATTAGAAGGGCAATTTCACTAGGAAAAGAGAGGAAATTGAACCTTCTGACTTCGAAAGAGGGTTTAGGTCGATTTCAGAAGCTCTCAACTTGGGTGAGAAAGTTCTCTAACTTTGTGATTGGTATACAAAGGAATAATATAAGTTTAAAAGAGGATAGAAGGAAAGAGTGTAAACGGTGTGTGAAGTCCAATCGATGAGATCTAAACTCATAATTTCTTGGTTTCAGACCGAGAGCTGTAAGAGTGTGCAAAATAAAAAGTTCGAGGAGAACTGAACCGGAATTGAATTGGTTTGAACCGGTTCTATTTTGGTGTGATTTTTAGACAAAAAGTGATTCGGTTAATTTGTAAGTGTAATTAGTGCAGTTAATCAGTTCAAATTGATCAGAATTGGTTTTAATATAAAAATAATTTAATAATACAAAGCCAATTCGTTTCAACTTGAATTGAATTGTTTTAAGACCAATTCAATTAAGTTCGAATCAGTTAACTAAATTAGTTTAAACCAATCCTTCTTTTTACACAAATAAGTTACAATTCACGCTTGCTACATCGAATCGAACTGGTTCTTTTGGTCCGGTTTGATTTGAATTGAAACCGGTTCAGTCCCCGAACTGGTTTTTGCACACTCCTAGAGAGCAACACCCCACTACAACAAGCCCTCTTTCTCTAAAGTTGTCAACTTGCAAAGAGATTACGTACTAATCCACCTGTCTGCCTGTCAAGCAAGTAAGGCCATGGACAGTAATCTAAAGAGTTCTTGCATAATGAAGTTCTATGAAGGCTTTCTACTAAGAGCCCTAAGAGTGACATTGTTGTAATGAATCTCTTTGGAAGTAAAAGACCGGGGTTCGGTGATGTAATCTCGGGTAGCCCTCTCAGCACACAGCAAGCTTGGTACTAGAGGAAGTAATTAACCATGTCTTATGGGATACCTGAAAGAAGATTAGACTTGCAGGGTTGTGATTTTGTAAGGGAAATCACTTGTCTTCGGCTTCAGGGATGACACTGATAGTATTTCACAGTACTATATGATGGCACGATGAAAACCATAGGCCCAGAAAAGCTCAGTTGCATGAATTAATATTGTTTTAGGCGCATGAACACTAATGGTAATTCACATTCCTTCCCAGATAAATTAAGATGCAAGTGCAACATGCAGATAAGGAAGGGAGTGAGGAGGGAGAAGGCAGAACAGCAACCTAGAAGCATTGACGAACAAACTTATAATTAGTGATCCCTTAGTAAGGGGAGACACCCAAGTTCGCAGGAGCAAAAAGCCCGTCTTTTCTCAGCAAGTCCTCTCCTTCCTGCTCGGTCAATCCACAATGAAACAGAACTTAGTAGGGTTTGTGCATGCATTTGACTTATGAAACGAGTGCATAAGAGATTAACAAATTATTAGCTGGATCAACTTGATGGAAGAAACTTATAATACATCGTATGTTGCAACAACCAACATTACGGCCGTGGTTCTTTTCCCTTTTTGTTTTTGCTTCCTCATCTTTGCATTTTAGATGTCTTCTGGTAAAAGGGTTACGAAGAGTTAGGGTGAACTTTCATTCAATATGGTAATTACACATATCTGATGAGTTTATTGTGTGTAAAATACAATTATAACTTGGAAATCGGTAATAAGTAACAATAAAATATATTGCAAGCATACTTAAAATTATAGTAAATTTGGTTATAATAAAATAGCTATACAAAATAGTAATAATCATGAAAATCCTTCGAATGCAATTATTTTATAACTATTAACATAGGAAAAATATTGAAATAATATGTATTAAAATGTAAAAAATTTTTAAAAAAATTTCAATAGTCTACCCAGAACCTAATATATCTTATAGGTGTCGGATAAAATTTGGTTTCAAGATTCAATAGGGTAGGATTCGAATTTTAAATTTAAGAATCGATCTTATACAAGATATGGTTCGTATACTATAAAAAGTACAAGGTACTCAAATCCGATCACTCTATGAAGAAATGAGTTATCGGCTTCAGCACCCTTTGATGATATTAAGGTTATAGAACTGTACGGGTGCTATCTTGAAATAATTTTCCTTTGGCTTAAGGGAAAATAATGCGACAACATTGCTTGATCGAGGTGACTTAGTACCTCTTATCCAACAAGTCTCATTTTAAATATTGGGAATGGAGAAGAAAATTCCGGTCACGAAAACTTTACCCTCCTGTAGGCCGGCCAATCTCAAACTCGGATTGATCCTTTGTTTTTCCGATATCGGGTGATAATGATGTAAGATCTAGACTTAGAATAAGGTAAATAACCTCTTTATTAATTTATTCTTCTTAGTTCAGCTTATAGATTGTTCCACATCACAAGGCCAGTTTCAGGTACACATGAGCCTCACTAGAGCTCATGATCTCCTTAGAACAATCTACCGAGTCGACTTTCGATCGGTCTAGCCATCTCTAGGCAGCTTCTCGAGGATGGACTCCACCTTCGCTCGGTTCAACGGCTTCTCGAGGCATTCGTCCAACCCGGCTTCGACGAAAGGTTTCACCTCATAGTCCAGATCGCATGAAGTTATGCCCACGATCATGCTGCTGACTCCCATCTCCCGCAGCACCTTTGTTGCCTAAATGAATTAAGCTCTCTCGGTTAAGTACGTTATACAAATATATCATATAAATTCAATTCGCTAGGACGACTATTCCTTGGTTTATCTATTCAGCGCAAAATAGCTATTCCAAGTTTTTATTAGCATCTCAAGAATGCCTATTCTAGATGCATTCGGAACAGGAGAAAGTTTTGCATGTAATGGTGTCGCCGCATGGCAGTGCATACACGGTGACATTGCCCGATCAAATTTAGTTAATTCTATTTTTTTTTTAGGATTTTATAAAAAAAAAGTCTTAAAAATAACTAAATGTTATGGGTCGGCAATACAATATAAGCACTTTTACTCGATGATATCATTACGCAGAATACTTGCTCATGTAATGGAGGGAGAATAGTGATAAAAGAATTAAAATAACAAAATTATCCTTAATCGTTCCTTCAATTTTCAACTTTTTAAGAAAATCAATTCTAAAAATATTTATAATTATGTTATTTTAGTATTCTATCATTTTTTTTTAATTTTCAAAACTTAATTTTTATTCATCGTCTTTTCTTTTTTTCTATCTAGTATGTTCCCTATCATCTTTTTTCCTGCGACCAAACCCGCCGTGTACGCTTACCTGAATTCCATCCATGACGGGCATATCCCTGTCCATGAAAATGACATCGAAGTGCTTCCCAGAACGGCACAGGTCCACCGCAGCCTTTCCATTTTCAGCCAAGTGAGTTTCCACATGCGGACCAAAGCTTTTCAGCAGCATGTTATGGATCATTCGAATGCCCAGAGCATCGTCCACGATCAGCACACAAAGCTTCTTATTCATCCCCGCGCCTTTGCTTCCACCGATCGAGCTCTCGGCCACATCAATCTGGCCAAACATCGTTTTTCAACGTTTGTTCTCACCTGTAAGATAACCAAAAAAAAATACACGAGACAACATCGTTTGTAAAATGAAGAAGCTGACAATTCTTTGTCAAGGACAAACACATACTAATGTGATTACCAAATGTTAAAATAGGGAGAAAGTTTAGCTACAAAATCACGTGGTCTTTCAAAATTCTTCGAACTGTCGTCTACTTTATTTTTAACCTAAAAATCGTGTGTTTTGCTCTGTTTTTCTCGTTCTGTCACCCGTCGACTTTTCATTATAATGCATGTAATTTTCTATTTCAAGTGCATGTATTGTGCCATTCATAGTTAGAAACAAAGGAAATCAAGATCCAATGTGCCAATGAAGAATGCCAAACAAACAATGTAAGTAGTTCAAGCTCTTTCCTTTGATGACTTACTCGAAATGTGAAGATTCTTGTGATATGAGTTTGAGATGCTCTGGCAAATGCTTCCATTCATAGTCCGAATTTATAGGAGGAGAAAAGTCTTTCTACAGAATCTGCAGTTAATATTGAGATTTCTCATACAGAAAACCATTTTGTTATTTAGAATTTTGCAGATAACAGCATCTTGTCGTTTAGTTCGAGGAAAGTGGAAGGAAGTAAATGTCCATGATGAAAGACAGTATCTAGGTTATCACAGATATCATATCTACTAAATGCTAGATTTGCTATAACATTGCCTTTTTTTTTTTTTTACTTTGGTTATTAGATAACATTGATGGTTTTGTCCCCTTTTTTTTGATAAAATAACAATCATGTTCTTCGTAAAGAAAAGATTAAACAAAAAGGGTCCCACTCAGAACCTTTTGATTTCAAATTCGAATTATTTCAAATCAAATTCGAAAATCGAATTCGAATTTGACTTGACATGCCCACAACACCAGTGAGACAACAAGACTTCAACATGGGCCTAAATTATTTATTTCGATGATCAATTGAATTGGGCTTGAATTAAATTGTTTGATTTTGGGCCCAGAAATCCAAATAGAGAGGATCTGGACAGAAGGAAAATCTGTGAAGCCCCAACCCCTGGGCAATGCTGACTAATATAACTCATCCATATCATTGACGTGGTATATTCGATCCTGATAGTGAAAGATGGAGATTGTTAATGGCGTGTTTAGTAGCATGTAATGCGGATTCTAATTACGGATCGAATTTCTATTGCATAATTTAATTGTTATTTACATCCGTAGTAAGAATTTCTCATGGAGTCTCTGTTTCATATTCATAAGTAATAGGAATTGCATATGGTTCATGCTTCATTACAGTTCCTAATGGGAATACAGGGTTAGTTTACAAAACGATTCATGTCAAGTTATTAAATTCCAATTTTATCCAATGATTTTTTAATATTAATTTCTTACTTAATAAAGAATTAAACTTTTTACTCCTTTGCTCCAAATAAAGTTCAATTTTCCTTTTATAAAATCTTGAAATTTTATTAAAAAAACCATGTAAAATTTTTTGAAAGTTTATTTAAATATTATAAACTTTTCTCCATTTCAATACGCAACTCTATTTTATATATAAATATTAAGGTTATTTTTATTATTTCATCTCACATATTTTATATTCCCATCAAATCCTTATCATCCATTACTGAATAAAATATATTAATCGATTTGATTTCCTTTCAATTCATTTCCCTGTCTATTATGTTCATCGTCAATTAACTGTTAATTTCATTATGCATCACCAAAAGCGGCATTAATGTGTTTGCTAGACTCTACATAGCAAAATACATGCTTGTTTAGAATTATTAAATCGTCGATCGCGTAACGTAAATGATTTCTGCGTTCTGGCCCCAGACCCACGACTGATCTCTTCTTGTTGGCGTCCGTACTTTGTACTTCCACGCATGCACTCTGGGCTTTCTCCCCCCTTGTTTGATTCAGAGACCTATATTCTGATCGACTACTGATGCATCAGGATGACAGTTTCACTAAGAAAAGAGAGGAAATTTAATCTCTGGTTGGAGGAAGTCTCTAGACTTTGACGAAGGGTTTGGGTCGATTTCAGAAGCCCTCAACTTTGGTGAGAAAGTTGTCAAACTTTTTTACGGTATGCAAAGAAAGAAAATAAGCCTGAAAGGAGATAGAAGGAAAATAAAGTAATATGCAAAGTCCTCCTATCTATAAAATTTGAACTCAAAATCTCTTGGTTTCAGACCAAGAAGGGTAAGTTTGTGCAAAAAAAAAAAAAGGGTTTGGTGAGAACCCAACTGGAACTGAATTGGTTTGAACTGGTTCTCCCTGAACCTGTTCTATTTTGGTGTGATTTTTTAGACGAAAAGTGATTCATTTAATTTTTAAGTGTAATAATCGTTCAAATATGTTATAATTGATTTTAATATAAAAATAATTTAATGATACAAAAATACAGTGCAAAATCACATTCGGTTCAATTCAAACCAATTTCGAACCAAATTATGCCGTTTTAAAACCAATTCGGTTCGAATTCATTTCAAACTGAATTGAACCGTTTTAAGACCAATTTAGTTAAGTTTGAATCAGTTAACCAAATTGGTTTAAACCAATCCGATTTTTTCTACACAAGTAAGTTCGAACTGGTTCTTTTGGTCCGGTTCAGTTCGAATTGAAACTGGTTCAGTCCCCGAACCAGTTTTTGCACACTCCTAGAGAGCGGCACCCACTAGGACAAGCCCTCTTTCTCTGACGTTGTCAACTTGCAAAGAGAGAATAACGTACGAATCTAGCTGCCTGCCTGTCAAGCAATTAAGGCCATAGACAGTAATCTAAAGAATTCTTACAATATGAAGTTCTATGAAGGCCTTCTACTAAGAGCACTAACAGTGACATTGCTGTAATGAATCTCTTTGGAAGTAAAAGACCGGGGGTTCGGTGATGTAATCTCGGGCAACCATCTCAGCACACGGCAAGCTTGGTACTAGCGGAGCTCTCTCTGCTTGGTCCTTGATTGCATTCGAGTAATTAACCATATGTCTTACGGGATACCAGAAAGAAGATTAGACTTGCAGGGTTGTGATTTTGTAAGGGAAATCACTTGTCTTCGGCTTCAGGGATGACACTGTCAGTATTTCATGGTACTATACGATGGCACGATGAAAACCATAAGCCCAGAAAAGCTCAGTTGCATGAATTAATATTGTTTCAGGAGCATGAACTCTAATAGTAATTCACATTCCTTCCCAGATAAATTAAGATGCGATTACAACATGTAGATAAGGAAGGGAGTGAGGCGGGAGAAGGCAGAACAGCAACCGAGAAGCATTGACGAACAAACTTGTAATTAATTAGTAATTCCTTAGTAAGGGGAGACACCCAAATTCGCAGGAGTGAAAAGCCCGTCTTTTCTCAGCAAGTCCTCTCCTTCCTGCTCGGTCAATCCACGATGAAACAGAGAATTTGTTAGGGTTTTGTGCATGCATTTGACTTATGAAACGAGTGCATAAGAGATTAACAAATTATTAGATGGATCAACCCGATCGAAGAAACTTATAATACGTCATATGTTGCAACGACCTAACATCGGGGCCGTGGTTCTTTTCCCCTTTTTGTTTTTGCTTCCTCATCTTTGTATTTTAGATGTCTTCTGGTAAAAGGGTTACGAAGAGTTAGGGTTTGCTAGGGTTAGGGCTTTACCTGCTGGCACATGCTGTGTTTCTTCACGGGTTGATCAGGCAAAAGTCCGAAATGGATACGAGGGAAGTGGGCCCACTGCACATACGTACAACCCCCAAAGTCAGAACCAAAGAAGCACAATTTTTTTTCCAATTACCAGAAGAATAAAAATTAGGGCAAAAAAAAAAAAGCTTTTATGACTCTTGACAATGTAATTAACAATCAAACATAATGCACTCATCAGTTTCACATAAAGGGAGAATAAGAAAAAGCTAACGATCAATTTTTCTTTGCTTATCTTGAGAAAGTATATTCCGGTTTCGGAAGCAATTGAGATGATTAAGCTCACATTCTTTGCAGCGGCGCTGAATGCTTCCCTATGGCTGATGTCGGGATTCAGAGCTTTTATGCGTTGGATCTCTTCCCTGACCATTCACGCGATTAATATTATCATTTACTGCGACCGCAACTATATTATTCAATCCAGTACTGTTTGAGGCAAATTTATACACAGGACTTACTTGATGAAGCGGTTGTAGGCTGATGGGACTCTCGGCCTCTTCTCTGGTGCTGGAGGTTGAGCAGACAAGCAAGAACAGACACAGACAACCAGAAAGACAAATTAAAATCCAACTTTTTGCAGGTACTTTTTAAAAAAAATTTAAGAAATGTTTTAAGCATTTTTAAATTCATTCACTCTCTCTGTCCTTCTCTCATGCGTCTCAAACTCAATCATCACCTCATGATGATCAATCCATCTATCTATGCATCCCATCTTCTCAGAAGTCTTCTCTATCTACTCAACTTGCGGGGGACGAATGCCCACCTCTTCTCTATCTCTCTCTCAGCCCCACACTATCATTTCTTTACTATATTCTCAGGGAAGTTCAACTCAGCATGTATTGTTAGAAAAAAAGGTATTGATACTTACTCACTTGACATAGCTTCTAAAATATAGTTTGGGTACTTTATTCTAATAATTTGTGGTGAATGTATTCATTTGAAAGTTTTTGTAGTTTAAGAATGTTTAAAACATTAAATCTTAATTACTTTATTTTTGCACCGTTTAAAAAGAGAAGTTCAGAAAAGAAAATAATGTAGTAGATCATTCTAGTGTAAGATTAAGAAGTTTATGTACCCTTTATTTTTCACTTTCCTTAATATTTTTCAGATCCACAAATTTCTTTATGGAAAAAGAAATAGAACTTCATTGTTCAACAAAAATAAAAAACACAGAGAGAAGAAATCAACTATAGGCAAGATTGAAATGCTGGAAAATCTGTTATTTTTTTAGTTCTTTGGTATTCCTTGCAAGAGCTAGCTACAATGGAAGGCGATAAATTCCTCGAGCATATAACCCTCAGTGAAACCACCCACATATAGGCTTTACACATGAACTGACTTAAATTCATGGGTTTGTGGGGTGTCTGTAAACTGGGGGAAAATAAATTCCTCATTATAAAAAAATGAAATGTGATAAATAAATTATCTCTTTTGATGATATATATGTGAAAAGTGGCAAGTTGTATGGTTTATACCTCTAAGGAGAGATAGAAGGAAGATGAAAATGAATGGGTACGGGAAATTCCATAGGTTGAGGGTGTTGTTGTTGCTCCGAGGTCCCTTTCTCGCATACATATGCTATTAATTTTGGTGATTGCATATATGAACAATGGAGCTGCATAGCTTTATCAATTAGGGCAACTAACAAACAAAAATCCTATGTAAAATGCAACAACCCTAAGTATAAAACAAGTTTTTGGTGTATACAGATGATCAATGATACAGAAAACACGGAAACTGTATATTAGGATGACCAAATGGTATATGAAGATCGTATTTCATCTAATCAATTTAGAACAGTCAAGTAATCAGTGTTGGGTTCTTCAGGTTCAATCTACCGAAGAAGCATTTCCTAATTTTACATCTACTTACAGAAACAGTAGTAAGAAAGACAGAAGACTATATGTAGCATGAGAATTGATGCTCACGTTGATTCACTAGGGCAGGACGTGGGATCGATGGATTCCCTCCATGAAGCTGCAGCAGGGACTCAGATGGGCATGGGAGGTGATGGTTCATCAGCATCGTTGGCGGCATGTTTCTGATCTCCTCCTGCCCCAGAAATTACAAGAAAACCCGATACAGTGGTGCTGATTTTCAGAGCATAACTAAATAATTATGCATTAAAAACTTAATAGTAAACAAGTTTTAGATCCTTCTTCAAACCCTAATTAGAGAAGTCCTGTTAGATCAGATTTGACAAACCCTAGTTTCAGTTTTATTTTCGAGCCTGAGTAAAAGTGTACCATAAGATTATGAGGGTTGAAGAAATTATGGCCGAGCTGGAGCGGATTTGCAGGGCTGGCCGGAGAGGGCAGCATCAAGCCACACATGTTGACCGACAGAAGATTGGCACAGTGCCCGCATCGGACTGTCACGGTCTTGAACAGGCTGCTGGGAGGGACGCTCACCTGCCACAAATACAACCATACTAATCAAATTTATACACCCTTCAAAATCGACTTTTCAAGTGCACCGAGCTTCCTATTGAGGAAGTGAAACCGCACTTGTTTAAGTTGAATCGAGAATGATACATTACATAAGTTTACTTCATATAGTAAGGGAAATAAAATCAATGGAGGGGGAGGAGGACAGAGTGCAGTTACAGCGAGGACAGTGTCGCAAACGTTGCAATGGACATAACACAGCTGATCGGTGGGGGAGAGGTGGTCCGGTGACAAGGAATATGATGATGAGGAGGAGGACATGCTTCCTTCCTAGCTCTATTTCTCTTCCCTTTCTTCCTACCTTCCTTCTCTCTCCACCTCTCTCCTCGATGATTTGATTGACAGATTGATGACTGAACGCTTTGCGGTATGAGAATTGATAGAACAAAGGTCTAACGGCCTTATAGATCCCGTCCCTCTATCAAGTATTTTTAAATAATATTTTTCTCGAAAGAAATTGTCTGGTTGCTGTTTCTCGAGGACAAAGTCTTTTATGGTGCATTTTTATCACGTGATAGTGCTTACGTGGTAATATTATATCGTAAACGACATAAATAGATGAAATATCAACCAACATAACCGAGTCGTCTTGTTGCCAATTATAATCACTTTAGAAAGTCAATTAAGAGTTGGAAAACGGAGGTAAATTTTGGAATTTTAAGACTAGCTAGTGTATGTCTATCTAGTCAGCAAGCTTTTGCTGTCTAGTCATTAAACCATTCAACAGTCTAATCAAACGGTTCATAATTAAGTATACCGATTGAAGAAAAGAGTCTAATGACTATAACCATTTTTCATACCTAATTATTGAACCATCCAACCACCAGACCATAAACATATGAAAAGACAAGAAGTACGTGGTGCTTTTAAAGGACGAGACAACTAATGTTGTCTACAAGAATTTATTGGATCTTATTTTCTTTATATTTTTTAACATAAAAAAAGCTTACAATTAAATCTAAAAGATAATAAAAGAATAATAAGTGTACTAGTCGTTTTCATTTGTAAAAATCAAACATAAAATCTTTTAATCTCATATCGAGAATGATACCACTGTATTAGACCCTTATTTTTTCATTCTTAGTTTCTTTCATAATGTAAAACGAAGGCAATTACGTACGTGCTGACATTAAAATCGACCTCTCGTCCCTCCAACAGGTCGAAAATTAAATGACTCATTAAGCTTCATCGAACGTGATGTATGGACTTATGGCTTATCCGTGTTATGCACATCGACTTCATTGAAGATTTAATTAACTTTTTTCCGGTTACAAATGATATTTATGAAATTAAGAAAATAGAGATGTTCACTAACGAAAACGAAAGCCATCGGTTTTTGCTATCAAGTGAAGAACGGCATTACCATACTAATTAAACTTCATTTCATGATATTCCAGTAGTGGCAATTCGGTTTATGTAATATTCGAATTTTTGTATTCAACCACGTACATATCAGACGAATAGAACAATCAACACTAATACCGGTCCGTCAACGTAACATCACCACCACCACTAAAGGTCTAGTATGAGTTATATAACCGAAATCGTATGTACGAATATATACACATGTGTATGTACGTAGATATGTACGTATGTATGTATTTGAGGGGTAGGGGATAAGTACAGAGAAGCGGCAGAGGTGGGGGAATGGAGTGAGAAAAGGACGTTTGCATGGATCGGCTGCCAGCCCTCACCCATTCACCTGTTGCTTTCATCAGTTATTATATATGACACTCTTCCTCGATCGTCAACAATTCCATTCAAGTCCTCATTTTCGATTCAATTTCAATCCTCCAATCCATGAATAAACAACTGCCCTTAATCTGTTTCCGTGCTACATTGGGTACGAAGGAATAGAACGAAATGGGTCATTTAGCCTTACATTTCATTATTTTTATCCGATTGTACTCTTAAATACTTTTATGTGCATTTTATTAACATAAACTTATTTTCCTAGGTTAGTGGAATGATGTCTCCTTGAAAAAAAGACAGGGAAATGCTCGCTTCTAATAGTTACTTTCCTTTGTATCTTCAAAATTAACTCAAGAATTGCTAATTGTTTTTATGTGATACTACAATTTATTCTATGAAACTATTTTCATTTTATCTATTCCTACCAAACTTACATTATTTTTGTGTCATTGTTAAGGGAATATCTTCCTAAGAAGGGGGTTTACTACACCACTATTATACTTAACACGGGAAGAAAGATTTCGAGCTTGATCATCACTCGTTAGTGGGAGTTTTAAACCTATTTGTTCTCATTTTTTTCTATTCTTTTCTAGATTTATCGTGCGATTTATTTTCGATTTTATCCTACGCCCTGCTGCTCTAGTTAATCTAATACCACCTTAATTATTATGTTAGTGTAATTTGGTATTTTCTGAACATACAAGAAAATTTATTTATTTCTGACACTATGCTGAGTAGATGGAGAAAGTCTTCTATGCCGCGGAAATACCACGTCAGCAGTAGTGTGTGGTATTAGGAGCTAATAAGAATCAGTCATATCAACAGATTCATGAGAGATAATTTAGGCAGAAAAATATGGATTAAAATTTTAAATAAAAATTATGAAAATATCAAATAAAAAACTCGTATTCTATAATATTCGACATCTTTTTCCTCTTGTCTTTAATTAATAACACCAGAAAATTATCTTGGGATTACTTAGGGCTTTTCAGTGTTTTATTTAGGTCTCTAAGACTTTTCCTATTTTTTAAGAGGTTTAAACTTATACTTTATCATCTAAATTTTTCACATGAATCTCCTGGTATGGCCGATTTTTATTAGCATATAATATTACACAGTAACATTGACGGGACATTCCCTAACACATGAGACTTTCTCGACCAAGTGGGACTGCAGTAAAAGGAGGAGGTACCTGGCTAATGTCTACCTTCATTTAGTATGTCGACTGCACTAAAAGAACCTTTTTTTATTTCTGGCAACCTATTTGTTGCTCTTCATTGATTCATGATTTAACCTAATCTTTTGTGCTTTGGAAAAAAAAAAACCCAAAAGGACTTTATGAAAAACTAAAATTTCTGCAAGTCTTTCCATGTTGGATAAAATTTATGGACCACTCTTAAATATTCACAAATACATATCTAGGCTGGCAGCCTCAAGAAGGAATTTTTCTAGCAAAATCACATGAAGTTCAGAAACCTAAAACCCTAGTTTGAGGTCTGCATTTACCGATTTGACCACACGGACACATCCAACTCCCCTCCCTTCTCTCGGTGATCTCTCATGGGCACATTGATATATTTTATTCATTCATATATATATATATATATTACACAGATACGTAGTTGTCAGTGAGGACAGGACAGAGATCCCAATTAAATTTGCTTTTGTCCTTTACTGTATTTCTCCGCCCGTTTCATTGGCTATAAAGAATCAGCTAAAATTCACAGTTTAGACTTCTAGGGTTTTTCTTTCCTGTTAGAAATTGGAATCCTCTCTCTCTCTCTCTCTCTCTCTAGCTGGCTGCAAGATATATGGGCCCAGGGCAGTTGCCCTAAAATTGTTGAAGACTATCACTGTCCACATACCCTTCTCTAGGGTTTTTCCTTTTGTCCTTCTTTTTGTTTTCTCAAAAGGCATTCTCCCAAGTATTGCCCTTCATTTTTTTTTTAATTTATCAGTAAAAATGAGGGTAACAATGGTGGCGACTTGACCTTCCCTGCAATAATAATATTCAAATTTTTGTGTTCAACTGCGTATCACTATCAAAAATTGCCCTTCAAGTTAAGAGGCTTTGGAAGTGTACAACGATGGTGTTTGTCTCCTCCACAACCCTAAAAGAATGGATTCCTAAATGTTGGAAGACGGGCCAGATTGTCTGGTTTTATGAGAGATAAAGTTCTTGATAGGCTTCAAGATCTATATAGTTAAGAATAGAGTGTGTATGAAAAGTTCCTATCAAAGTTCATCTAAAATGAGAATTTCTTTAATATTAATTAATTTTTATGCGTATTTATCTGGTACTGAGAAACCTATAAACCATAAAAAATCTATATTCAACCAAGGTCAACTTGTTAGAGGAGTAAACTTTCTTGACTATAAATAATCTCTATAATCGAATTTTTATTATTTATATATTTATTTTCGTTCTAAATTATAAATGTTGTAATTTTAACTTTGTAATTCTTGGCTTACCAGTAAAATTAATTAATTAACCAAACATCAACTTGATAAGCCTCAAGTGGACAGGACGTGGCGTACGATTCAACTCGTGTGAAAATTCACGAGATCGAAGGTTCGAGTCTTCCTTGGGGCCGTAGCCTTGGTGAGACCTAGCATCACTCTTATTTGGTTGTCATCAATGGAATTACTCAACTCGTCCCTGTTGAATTTAGGAACTAGACTTTAACTTAGAACATGTAATGTATCACAGATTTCAGGTATCTTATTGGAGCATATTCATATTTTTTTCTTGTTACCTGTACGACAATTTTCATAGATTTAATTACTATTAAGTACTTAAATTCAGAGAATTTTTCATTTTTTTCCATTAACTTAGTGCAACTATTTTATTGTATATTTTGTTTAATGCTAAGTATGTTTTCACTATATTTGGTTATTTTTCATTACTACGTCATAAGTTATTAGTGATATTTTGGACATGATAAATCGAGTGAAGAATACAATGACGTAAACATCTCGAAAATTTGACTCCAAACAAGGAAGTTATTATAATCGAATGAAATCAATTTTCTTTATAGCAGGTTTTGGTTTCAATTCCAAGGGCCGTGCATGCGGGAATCTGAACTGGGACCAATTCCAACCGGTTCAACCAACTTTTTGCTAAAACCTATCTGAATTTCATTTGAATATTCCTGAAATATGCTATTTTGGAACCGGTTCCAAGTTTATCCTATATCCATAAAAGCCATACTAACTTCAACAAGAAAAATGTGATTAAATTGAGCAGAGAAAGAGATGCAGGGACTATCTGATGAAACTATCAGGTAATCTCTTCCCAGACCTCTTTAATTTTTATGCTTTGCCTGCAATTTCTTCATAAATAAGGTGTTGTCGAACTCTTTATTCTCGACAACACCTCGTCTTTGATCTTATCCTATTAGAATTTGTAATGTGACAAGTGAATTAATTAGATAGAGACGGCGATGGGATGGGTCGAACAAAAGACAAACTCGACCAAACCGATGCATGGGATAGGGCGAACCATGTCTCGCGGGTCCAAGTCAAATTGCGATCTCTAAAATCAGTGCCACTAGGGTTAAGGATGGTCTCTTCCTTTGCAGTAGGATACACATCAACCGATAACATGTACATGCCTTCATAGAAGTCATTGCTTTATTGGAACCTAATATGGTCGACGTATACAATCACTTAATATTCAGAAATTGAATGCTTATTAACCAGTCTAGGAAGAATTAGGTTGATCCAACTAGGAATAAAATTCTCTCAATAGTAAAATGTTTAAATTAGTAAAACTCAAATCCGAGATCTAATTTTTCTCAACTCCTTGAGCATTGTCTCTGTTTTTTTTTTTTTTTGTTATCTATACCATTCGATATCAAGAAATTCAACAAACTTGCCTAATACACATTCGAGTCAAATTGACCCATCAAAGGATAGAAATATCACGATCATAAATTTTTTCATTTATAAAACTCAAACGTAATATTATTTAAGAAAAAATAGTGCCGGCAGCCTTATCAAGTGCAACCGTATTGGTGTTGAGGATTGTGCATAAATATTGTTCTTTTTTGAAAAAAAATTTTAAAAACCCATCACTTGTAAACTATTTCCTCTGGTACCATTAATAGATCGCGATTTCTAACTGCGTTCTATGTTCTATGAGCAGTGATAGAACATACCTTAAATTCACGTTCTATGGTTTCATGAAGCAGTAGAACGCGTGGGGCATGTGAGATCTATGCATGGATCTAGCGCTTTCTTTGCTAATACTAGGCTATGCATATTTGGTGTGTAATATACAATAGTCTTATTTTATAAATTTTTTCAGATATTTATACATATAAAATTTTTACAAATTTTTTAGAGTAAATTTTATAAATTTTAATATCTGAATAATAATTTATATATCGAATTCTAATAGATTATATATTTAGTTTCTACTCTCAATTCGTCTTTACACGAGTACAGTTGTTCTGAAGAAGATTCACCGTGGCCGTACGGGAATTTCGAGCCCCATTTTCAATCCAAGCTGAATTCGATATATAAATTATCATTCATATATTAAAACTTATAAAATTTACTCTAAAAAATTTATAAAAATTTTATATACGTAGAGATCTTAGAGAAAATTTTAAAACGGGACCGTTGTATATTACACAGTAAATATATATAGCCTAGTATTAGCAAAGAAAACGCCAGATGCATGCATAGATCGCATATGCCACACGCATTCTACTGCTTAATGGAAGAACACAATGCTCACAAAACGTGAGTTTAAGGTGCGTTCTATCACTGTTCATAGTACGCAATTAGAAACTGTAATCTACTGATGATAATAGGGAAAATAATTTACGAGCGATAGATTTTTAAAATTCTTTGCAAAAAGAACGATATTCCTGCATAATTCTCTATGGATGTTTGAGCATTGTCTTTTATGAGAACGCATTTTTAGAGCTCGATTCCCAAAACCATTGTCAAGCAGAGTCAAAGTCAATGCTGACCAATGAGGCATTTGACCACCTGAGCCAAGACACATAAATCTAAAAGGATATAAGACAAGAGAGAATAAAAAGTATAAGAAATCTCATTTATGCGAATTAAATAAGGATATCTTTGGCTCAAATCGATAACAGTATCAACTATATCGGTTCCCACACTCTAGAAACATGTCGGGGGAAGCATATTTGAGAAGATACGTTATGTAAAAAATTTCTCAATCAATTGTATTGTCTTAACATTTCTTTTGGTCTAAACCAAAAAGTTTAGAAGTTTTATAAATCTCGATTAATCTAACTTCAAATCAAATCAACTCAATGAGGGAGAAGTTCTTCCTATCATGAAATTTCTCTATTTACAATACTCGAATTTAAAATTTTATTTAAAGGAAACCATGTGGGTTGAGTCATGTATATGCCACCTTGGCATATGATCATCATCTAATATTCTCTCTGTTCTTCTAAATGAAAGGAGAGCACCAATAGTGACGATGCAATCACCCCCGCTGTGTAATATGTTTTATTTTTTGTGTTCAGTCGTAAGGATACTAGATGGATTGATCTATCAACACTAATGTTAGTCTCATTAATATAGTGCCTCCAAAGCCCTAGTTTAATCCATGACATCCGTATTTGCCAACACCCAAGTTTAAAGAGCCCATACTAGCAGATTTTATCTTGTGACATGATCCTTATAAAAAAAAAAAAATTTTTTTGATCGAGGTATCCGGGCTCTTCGAGCCCGGCTAGTGGGGAGGGGGCCCCTAGGGGGCAGACCCAAGAGCCCTCATTGGGAGGCATGCAATAGACTGCAAATCACGTGTCTTGGTTAGACCAGGCGAAACCTGACGGGCTTAAGGATATAAAACCCCACTCTTGAGAAAGTTGCCCCTTGTGGGGTTTGACTCGAGGACCTCTAAAATGGATGTTCTATACCCAAGCCACCAGGCTACCCCTCAAGGGTGATCCTTATCAAAATATATGCGAGTGAATTTTAAACCAATAGTCCCTGGCCATGCTTTTGTTCTCTAAATGGCTGTCACTATTGCAGGAGGGTCATCTATAAATGTTTGTAATGGCCAGGCCACTTGCTTGTCCACGGTCCTTGAGGTACCATAACATAGCCATAGGACCAGTCCATGATTTAAGTCACATGTCATTTGAATGGTCTCTAACTACTCACATCGGACAACAACACTGCAGATCATCGAGAGAGCGGTGTGTAAGGTGATGGGCAGAGCCATGTCAAGCTTACGCTCGGCAAGCATGTAACATTTCCCTTGTTACATGGTCATATAACTTGTGAAGCATGAAATGCAAACGCATAGTGACTGACCTCGTCTCGAGGGGTAGTGGCACCCATGAGATTGATATTCAAATACTTCTGATCTCAATCTCAAGTGGTAGCCATGACCGTGGCGGTCATCCTTGGGATGTGATCACCGACGGCATGAGGTTGTGGCGGCGCATGAGGTCCATGACTCTGGACATCACCACCACCAAACTGTGAATGGAGTGGAAATGCATCAGAAGCCTGGGAAAGTGAGTGAATGGGGTTTTCAAAATCTGTACATAGTCTTTGATGCTCTTACTCATAATGCTCAAAACCTTGCAGCAGAAAAAGAGAGCAAGCTCTACCTGCTAAACTCACTCAAGCACGGTAAAAAGCCTAATCATGCTGGTTATCCAATCTATGTTTCACAGAGTAATGACTACGAGAGAGCGTCTATGGCCACTACGAACAGTACCTCCCAGTTAGCCAGCCGTAGGATAAACAGTGATCACTTGAACCCCACGGCTGCCATCTCAAGTGCCTGCCACTTTAGTGGCCATAGAGCTTTCTCAAGCTACCAAAAAGATGAGTAGAGAATCAAAAGGATCAGTGCTATGACTTATCTTAAACCCAAGTGGCATCTTAGAACCTCCTCCGGATTGGTAGATGAGAAGAGGATGATCGTACCGGATCTTCAAAAGTACAAGGCGCTAGAAACATTTCGACTGAGAGAGCAGTTCTGCAGCAGCTCATTGACAAGGGAGATCTCGAGAATGTGACCACACTGGTTCTTCTCGGGCATACTTCTCATTGGGACCACGAACAAAGACATGAATGGACCATTTAAGGAAACAAACATGGGCATGAGCAAGCAAAATATGGAACAGTCACATGTAATGCAAACAAGATAACATTAAGGGCGTTAAAAATATCTAGCTGGAAGAATTTTTCATTTTATACGTGAATCAGTCCACAGCTTAACTAATTTGGAAGAATCCATTCATTGCAAGGTCAATGTGGATCAGCTATACGAACAAAGAGCAATCAAACTCGTACAGAAAGGATAAGAAAATACCATTCATCCTCGCTGGCTGCTAAATCAACTCTGTTCTTTTGCTTCATTGGAGAAGCACTTCAGACCAGCCATACGAACAACAAACTCATGTATATTGAAGAAACACTTTTGCTGAATGAGTTAATCAACATGTATCATCGATCCAACAAGGAACATGTTCAAGACATACATACGCAAAATTAATTCATAGAAAAACAATATAAGCTGAAGTTTCGCTTTGTAACTACTGGCCATGACTATTTCGATAGCCAGTAAATGATGAGAAACAACGTACAACCAGCAATGACAGCAGAGAGAATAAGCGTGTCCCTTGACCGCCGCCTTCTAATTGAACCTAAATAAGCCAATCAAACCATCAGAGGGAAAGGATATGAAGATAGGGAAGGGGGGAACTAAGGAGCTTCCCATCGATTTTTCACTTACCAAGTAAGCCTCGAATTACTGGGAACTTTTCACTTAAAAGTTTCACTTTTCCTTGGACATCTACAAATAAAGTCCTCTGGGAGCCAAGGGCTGCCCTGGTTGTTTGAGCTTGACTAATCACATCATCAATCTGGGAGAAAAGGAAGCAGTCATCATCCAGATGGATATAGAAAGGTAGACATTTTTGAGCAAATTTCAGTCGCCAGTTCATCTTCAATTGCCAAAACAGTAAATTAGTGTCTGAGACTGTGCCAGAACATCCTATTTCTTCTCCAGCAACAAGAGGAATCATCTTAAGGTCTGCAAATAAAGAAACCTTTTTCCCCCTCTAAAATCAACAAAATACCAATAGAACGATTAATCTTACATGGGCTATGCTGCCATGAATTGCCGCCCTCTCTCTCAGTAACTGCATTCTTGGGGATATACTCCCAGATGCCTGAAAGAAAAACACAAATTGAGAATTTAGAGCCTTTTAAGGAGGAAAGAAGCTCTAAAGAGCTAAAATAAATAAATTCTAAAGAGCCGGAAAATAAAACTAGGATCTCAGAGATGCTGACCTTGTACTCACTTATATCATCCCTGACTGAACTAAGAAGTTCTGCATGTTCCCTCATTGAGTTTATGTTTCCCTTGATACGTCTAAATTCCTAAACAAGGCATATTGAGTTATTCAATGAAATAAAAATCACCAACAACAAAGTTATCAAGCACTTACTTTGATCAGAATAGAGCATATGGAGTTATTCAATGAGTAAAAAGCAGCAAACAATACAATGATAAATTATTTACTCTTTAGCCATTAAAGTCACTTCACTGAACTGATATTCTAATTAGGCTCATTCAACAAAAAATATCTTTCCTGCCAACATTATTAAGTGAAACAAACACCAATCAGAAAGTATACATGAAAATTACTTCTCTCAAAATGCTCATGATCTAAAATTATGACCGTTAGATCCTGTATTTGATAATAAGTGAACAACATGACAAATTTTCCTTTTCCTTTTTCTGGGTGAAAACATGTTACATATTACATGGGCTATAAAAGCGCAAAGTAACCTGGGTAAATTCATGAAGAATGTCTCTATGCCTTGCCAGCTTCTGAGTCACTGAAGTAGTTTGAGCAGCTGATGCAGCACACCGACTCATAGAATCATTTGTATCTAATAGCTTCTCAAGCAATGATTGGATCTCCATCTCCATTGATTTCCATGACCTTGATCCAACTGTGGGCGACCCGGTATCAACATAACCTAAACAACTCTAAATAATTATCATAAAGGTAGGGAAAATAAAGCCATATTTAAGAGGAAAAAATGCTGAAATGTACAGTCACATGAGGAATACAAATGTAAGTGAAGAGTTGAATTCAGGGACTGGGTTCCCATTATCACTCCTTGACCACCCATCCATGAATCCATGAACAACCTCAATGAAAATCTTCATTCAGTACAAAAATGCATCTTAATATATTTAAGGAATGTAACTGCCATGGAGAATCAAGAGCTTTTCAAAATATATATTCTGGCAGATTGTTATGGACATGCATAGTCCTAGGCATTAAGAGTATCCGGAGTTCCGTTACTTGCATCGCATGCAAGCAAAGGACTGCATAAAGGCTCTCACCTACCAACCAAAAAGCAACAGAAGAAGTCATTTTGACAAGAAATTATTACACATCTGATCTCCGATTTCTTAAGCATTCAAGGGTTTTCTCAAAAAAATTCAATCACCAAAACTTGGATTGGGTGCAGTATTATAGTTATATTTATACATCCAGCTATAAACTTGGAAAAGTGTGAGATCAATTCCCTTTGAGAAGGAAAAATGAATTTTGAAGATTGATAACTGAAAATCTGATGGTCCCTTAGATCAATAGGGAAAAAACGACACTGTCAATCAAAAGATTTAAGAGATTAGAGCTGGTCAACATCCCCAGGATAAAGACAAGATACACATTTCAACCCAGGCTGCTCTGCTCAAAGCGGTACGGTTATTGAAATTACAGCAAGCCTTCATCCTTGCTAGAAAAGAATCTAAAACAGAAATAAAATGGACTCAAAAGCCTCATGATGGTGACACCATACTGATGTAATATACAATCCCAACCCACATATTCTGGTAGAATATCTTTCCTAGGCTTCCTTCAAATCATGGGATTCTGTTGAAGAGAACAACCAATTGGGCATATTATAATCGTTATCTTAAGAGTTAAATGCCAGAATGCAGGGAAAGGAAGAGGAATGGGACTTTTCACATTGAAACCCAGAGCTCTGCCGGTCCTTCTGAATCTTACATGAATTATAATTCCCCCTTGCATGTGCATTGCAAAAAAATCAGTAATGAATATTTGCAAAGGCAGGTAATGACTAACTTTTACAGCCGCCAACTAAGCAAAATCAGGACCATACATGTCAGGAAACTGATTCAAGCAAAAGCATGATATTATCTGCAACATGAAATTAATCCATAATTCCACATATTACAGTTATATAGAAGGCATTCAATCACAAAATTGCAGTTTACAAGAAGCTCTAGCACAGTAATGGCTGAAAAATAATTAAATTAAAGGTAATGCACTAAATATTACCCAAAAAGAAAGAAAATCTCAGCACCAAATACATAATGTACAGAAGCAATCATCCGATCCCCACTACTGAACTCAGAAACCTAACTGGCAAAGGCTAACCGAATTTGGCGGCAAGTTCAAGAGATACAGCAGATCGGGAAATAGGTGAAACTGGATGAACAAAAGACAGAAATCGAGCGCAGGAAGGTCAGCCGCACCTGCTTGGGAGTAACGCGCGCCGAGCTTGGCATATGAGGAGAGCTTGACATCAAGATCTCCCTCGATCTTCCTCGCCTCCCTCCGCAGCTCCTCCCAGCCCGACTCCTGCAGCTCCAAGCTCGGATCCGCCATTTCGGATCTCGTGATCAGTCTAGATCAGTCCCGTTTCCTGTCAATGGTGATCGAACGCAGGGGCTCGATTCAGCGTCAGATTCAGCATTGGAATGGCTTCAGTACTTCATCCTTCTTCTTCTTCTTCTAAAAAGTGGGCCGCGAGCAAACCGGTCAGTCTGGGCCCTAAAAAGTGGGCCCAGTCGAACTCCTAAAAAGGCCCAAGCCCACTTGTCTTTTGCCTGTTGCTATTCAGCGTTCTTTAAACAAGGCTGTCCGACAATTTCTGACACGATACGACATCACAATGACAGACAAATTCAAAGTGTACAGAGAAAAGTTGGAGATCGAGAGCAACTCACACTATCTCTAGACAAAACAGTGCCTCATCACTTCGATGAAGATCAAAGCATTTTGTGATATCGTGTTTTTTAATCTCTGCATCTCGCCAGTGTTATCTTCATATCTCGTTTGACATTGCATCTGTGTTGTGTGCAAGGGCATCTGTGCATCAACGATATGTCACGGGTTCAAGTTTGGAGACCCTTGTTGTCACCAAGGAAGCCGAGTACCGAGACTCCTCGATCTAGTCCTCCTCTCAGTTGAAATGCTAACATATGCACCGAAGAATTTAAGGGCAACACTCAAAATACGTACCTATTGATTATAAGCCCGAGGTTAGCCCATGTACATAAAGGGAATCGATACACAACGTATATAATCCCCACTTACTGCCCCTGCAGAGGAGCGAGAATGCGTCCGTGACAGGGGCATATCAGAGGATGTATTAAAATAAACCAATCCGATGCAAAAATATATAAAGTAAATTCCCAAAATCTAAGTAACTTAAACACATAACTTAGACCTTTCGAGTCGAATATCAACTCAGGCTCTTGTACAGACCCTTTAGAAAATCTAAACACTTCTTAATGCTGCATCTCCTCACAAATCTCACAAAAGAATTGGATCGTGACCGTTGCCCGACCCTTAGGTATGATTTGGGTTTTGGTACGTCCTTTCAATCCAAGTCGATCGGTCTCCAGTTGGACAATGATGGTGGCATCCAGGTACCCAAGTGGTCGGCCAACCTTCGTCACCGGGGCATCAGGCCTACATGTCAGATAAACTACTAGGACCACTTAGCACACCGTATAAATACCTAACTTCGCAGTAAACAAAAAATAGATTCTCTGATTGGTCGAATGTACGATCAAGCCATAAAGTGTTCAATCACATAGCATTAAAGGCGAAAAAGGTACGAAAAAATTCAAACCGTCTGAAATGATTTAACGTCTCTTATCCTCAATCAAAATTTCAAGCACGACTATTACGAGTGAAGAAAGTTCATGATCAGAAAAGTTTCACCTACTTAGGAACCGATCAGAATGGAACTTGGAATTTCATATATCAGATGATGCGATCCGAAAAAAGAAAATCGGGAGGCATATTCTAAAAAGCACATCCAATTTGAAAACTAATACAAACATAAAGAAAGAGAGACCCATATTGTTATGTAAGAGTGCTAAGGAACCCAAAGAAGAACAATGCCGAGAACCCTTCCCCGACTGCTCTCCGCTTCCATCAACATCCGCACTCTCTTTATTCTCCTCTCCTTCTCCTTCCTCCACCGCCATGCCCAGCTCTCACAAGCTTACAACGCCTTCATCTATGGCGGCTGCTCCCAGGAGAAGTACCAGCCCTACCCAAACTCGCCCATCGTGTCCAGTGTCAACTCGTTCCTTGCATCAGCGGTGAGCTCATCCTCCCAGACCTCGTACAACAGCTTTGTGGTAGAGAACGGGACCTCGGCCTTGCCCGAAGCCATCATTTACGGCTTATACCAGTGCCGGGGAGACTTGAAGATCCCTGACTGCACCGGGTGCATCCAGGGCGCCGTCAGCCAGATTGGGCTGGTGTGTCCTAACAGTTATGGTGCAGCCCTGCAGCTCGAGGGCTGCTACGTTCGATACGAGCACGTCAATTTTATCGGGCAGCTCGACACGAGCCTAAGGTATGTAACCTAGAAGAATACCATACACATAAATGAACTTTTCTTTCTCGGTCTAGACCACATGACGTTTAGAATTCCAATCCATCCTGATCACTCCGAGTTCAAGTTTGAAGTCAGCCCACTAAGGGGTAAATCTATCCTGATTATGAATCAATCGAGATTCGAGCATGCTCGGCCACTCAATTATAAATTTTTCTCATTCACAACACTCAAATCCGAGACCTTACTTATCGAGGATCAATGTCGTACTGTGTCAATCAATTCATGTTTGAATACATAAATGATTTAGTTTATGTTGGTAAGAGTTTGAATTTGTGCACAAACCCTACAGGTTCAAGAAGTGCAGCAAGACCACGGAGAACGACATAGAGTTCTTGAAGAGGAGAGACGACGTCCTGGCTGACCTGAAAGCCGGCACCGGTTTCCGGGTCAGCAGCTCGGGGATGGTCGAGGGTTTCGTGCAGTGTGTCGGAGACCTGACCCCGACCGACTGCTCGACCTGCCTCTCAGAAGCGGTGGCGCAGCTGAAGACGCTGTGCGGATCTGCTGCCGCCGCCGATGTGTTCCTCGGGCAGTGCTACGCCCGGTACTGGGCGTCCGGCTACTACGATTTCTCCGACGGTGAGTCCTCACCACGAATCTAATTTTCTTCAAGACACCCATGGTCTTCTCTAGCCATCATAAGGATTCCAAACCGGGACACTCGATCCTACCGCCACATTCAATCTGAAAAAAGTCGAGTCGGGCTAGCCCTTTTGACTACTTTACGTGCTGTGGCTCTGGACTTGTTGAAGGGGTGTCGAGAGTTTAAAATATGAGACATGGGAGAGGTGCAGAAAAATTTGCCAAAAGACAAAGTTCAACAAGGGAAGGTCTCTGGTCTTGCTTTTAATAAAGCGAAAGGCAAAGAGACATGCTAGGTCCACGACCCCTCATTGGACATCTTTTTCTTAATTATTTTTAGGTTGGAAAAGGCTTGCAAATATCGTGTTAAAGTGTTAAATATCAATTAGGTCATGATATCTATATGTGATATAGAGAAGGTCTATAACAGTTCGACCAATAAAATGTATCAATTTTTATGATTGCATTTTTATCTCCGAGATTTTTTCAAAAACCTTAAAAAATAGATCGATTATATTGATCAGTATCACCACTTCAGCACTATCCCATGGTGACACACAAAACTCTATCGCGATATACTCGTTAAACATAACACTCTCTCTTACACATGGTAGTGCGAAGTGTAAAATAAACGGCACTTCATGGTGGAGGATAATGTTATTATTATACTAGACTAACTCTTTTTTTTTTTTTAATTCTTTCCATTCTTAATCTAAAATCAAGAGATACTTAATTTAATTCTTATTTATAAGGCTCTTTATGCCACCTTGTTTGCCACTTTATTTCCCGCTTCTTGTAACTTCCTTTTAAACTCGCGGATCAACCGTATAATCGAAAAAGAAAAGAACATAGAATTGTTTCACGGGGGTGAATTGAGAATCGAATTCTGGGACTAATTCTTGAAGAATATGGGGATCTGGGGATATGTGCAGATTCCTCCACCAGCAGCAGCGGCGGCGGCGGCGGCGGCAACGGGGACCGAGTGGGAAAGGCAGTGGCCATCATCGTTGGCTCGGTCGCCGGTCTTGCTGTTCTGGTGATCGCTCTCTCCGTCTGCCGAAAAGCCACCGGTACTTTTGGCCTTTTCCTCTTTTTCATCCCTCTTTATTTTTAAAATTTCCAAAACACATCCTTCTTTTATAATTATTGTCAATTCTACCCCTAAAAACCCTAAAAAAATTTTTCGAAAAAATGACACTAGAAATCCATTTGTTTATCCTTTTTGGCAGTTGAGACTTGTAAGTTTGAAAATGGATAATTAAGTCATATAAGATCAATTTTGTTACACTTTCAGTACAAATAATCACCATTCTGTTAACGGAACTGTTAATGACGTAAAGTTCACGTCAGTAAAATAGTGATGATTTGGATTGAAGTGTAACAAAATTAATCTTATAAGACTGAATTAGTCATTTCTAAATTTATAGGATTCAACAACCGGAAGATTACTTTTAAGTTGAAGGGGCTTTAGGCATTCGAGGGAATATTAAGGTTATAATTTTACAAAAATTGATTATTGCAAAGTTTTCTTAACTTGTCGGGTAAGAATATGAAATTACTATAATCAGTAAGTATACATTTGACTGGTTTTTAAAGTTTTACAATTGTATTTAAAATATAAATTTATTTATAATCAAAGAATTTCACATATTTTGAATATTTTTATATTATATTTGGTGCGTGTGAATGATGCGAAATAAAATGAAACGAGTATTTTACCTTCCCATTCTATAATTTTATGTGTTTTTACTATTAAAAATCGATATAATAATCTTTTAATTGATGGAATAAATATTTTTTTAAAAAAAGAATGCTCATTCGATCATTTTTATCAAATTCATGTGGATTGTCAAATCCATTCCCTGTTATTTTCATGATTAACAAAAGAAAAATTCAGTAACCATTGTCAATGTTATTGCATTTACTCTTATTAAACTCATTCCTTTTCCATTCCACTGGTACATATAAATTAGTTCTATGTATCATTTAGTACATGAAAAATCCACTACATCAAATTACAATAAATTTTACAATCGAACACCATAATTCGTGGCGTAAAGTTACGGTAATATGATATTACAGTAAATTTTAGACCAACCAAATCACCACCGCAGTCAAATCGTAGTGCCCTCCATAGAAACCAAGATCTCCAATTCAATCGCCCTTGAATTAGAGCTAAAGTTTTGTATTCGATTCTAACGTCCTTTTCTATCTACTAATCTTCTTATATTATTCCAACTTTATGAATATCATTTATTAAAAAAATATTAAAGGAGTTTTTCATGTAAATCTGTATATTTTTCTTTCCTTCTTTGTTACATATTTATTTTTTCGCTCCATTTTCGTAAAATAAAATTATCGTGAATCTCATTTGATTTTCACAGTATGACTCTGCGTATTCTTTTTATTTTGCAGCCTAGAGAAACAGAGATGCTTATTCCTTCTTCCTCAATTGGACAGAGGACAGTCATGGGCACGCATCAAATCAAGATGTCTACCATCAAATATATCACATTTACCTTCTCTTTGAAGGCAATTCTCGAATAGAGATTATCACAATTTATAATTTACCGAAACGACATTTTGGTTCGGATCGGATTTTATCTCTCTCACAAGAGAAATTGTACCATATATGGGTCGATATCTGATGGGGTTCGTATTTTTCGGTTATCTTTCTTGTTGGAAGAAGCTCTGTTTTGTGGCTAGGATGTCACCCGACCGATCGATGAATTGAAAAGGTGCGGTCTATATGCGTCAATCCGATCGGGGATGAATTCGCATACCCGAGTTGGAGCTAAACTCTTCGAGTTGCTGATTCGTCAGGTTCCCTACCGCCCTCAACAAAGAGGAATCAGTGATGGTTTTAAGGTTAGTTCTTGTAGGTAGGAACGATACGGTGAGTTGTGAAATTTGAACCATTGTTCCAAACACTTCAACATTGACCCGACCCAATCTCTCACAGGTCCGGTGAAAATATTATATGGTATTCTCAATGGTCAGTTGTCCCCCTCGTTCAAGTGCAGAAGAAAGATATGCAATTCGAGTTCAGTTATTCGAGCAAATGTTTAAGGGCACATGACAAATCCCGCATCGTGCATGCTTAATAGATAAAACCTGAAATATTAAAGAATTAAAAAAAGGAGTTAAAAATCTTTTATAAGACCCAAAAATAATATGAACTTCAAGTGTCTTATTAGTTTGTGATATCACATAAACATTATCACGTGCGTAATATACCCGTTACATGTAAGACTTTCTCCCTTCGATGACATGCTAGCAGTGTTTTTTTTTTTTTATAATCGAGGTATCCGAGTGTCTTCCTGATCCGACTGGTAGTGGTTACGACATCTTCTCCTCGGTTTACATGCACTATCAAACAAATCACGTGTGTCATGTTAGTCATGATAAATTTTGATGAACACGTACTCCCGAGAAATAGAACCGTTAGCCCGGGAAGAAATAATAACCTTGCTTACCAATCGAGCCGGGCCCCGGAGGCAAACTGGTAAGCAGTGGGCTATTTCAAATGTAGGTGTTCGATCAAATTGGTACAGTTGACTTAAGTAATCAAGCAAGGCTTTACGTGCAGAAGTGCGTGCGTACACGGATCCCGCAGACCTGACCTGTCTTATATATTTATAACTCAGGCATGTGATGTACTAACTTCCTTAACGGGTCAGTTTGTAGCAGCGCATCTTACGTTCGAGACCGACGATGCTACTAACACGATTGACATTGCAGATAAGCGGGAATTTTGATGCTTTTATAAGACTCGGTCGGGAATAACTCTATTTCTTAAAAAATAAAAAGGTACCTTGCTGGATAGAATTTTACACAGTGGACAACACTCTGTCAAGCGAGCTTTTTACTACTGTCAGAAACATTCTGTTAAAAAAGAAAAGTCTTTCGGTGATTTCACTAGCCTTGCACGCGCTATAGAGCAATTGCATGTCTGCTCAAAAAACCACAAAACTAAACCAAATCGAAAAATCGAACTGAACCGAATAAAAAATAACCTAATCATTCAAATTGGTTCGCTAAAGATTCGATTTTTTTACCAAGAAAAGATTCGGTTAATTACTTGATATCATTAGTTCAGTTAATTGCAGTTAACCAAACCGAACCATTTTCTAATTAATAATTAAATAAAAACAAAAAATAAAATTAAAATATACAATTTTAAACAAAATATATTTCTTTCTTAATTTTTGGAGGTTTGGTTCGGTTAATTTCTGAACCGATTGTGTTTTTATAGTGAATTTTATTTATTTACGTAAAAATCGGTTAACCTTTTAACCAAGTTGCTCGAATTGGTTTTAAACAATTCAATTTTTTTTCTTCCTAAAATGGTTATGGTTCGGTCCCTATACTGTCTGAATCGAATCAAAATGGAAATTTGGTTCTATTCAGTTCGGGATAGTTTTTCGAACCGAGCCGAACCATGCCCACCCCTAAAGAATTGAACCTATATAGGTGATAGCTACTCAAGAAACATGCGCATATTTTAGCCCCCTCGTTGCCAGTTTTCCCCTTCACCCGAGTATGAGATAAAAATACCTGACTCTAGCTTAGTTGTTGAAGGTTGGTATTCAGAGCACGTGTATAGTATAAACACGTTACAGTGTGAGGGGTGTTGAGAAATAAATCATATATCGACGGTTAATAAATTGAAATCTAAAAGAAAATTAGGTATCACCATGTAATAAATTTAAGAAAGATGGTCAAGATTCTTGCATATCAACTGAAATTTTTACCCTTTCTAGTAGAAGTACACGGATGTTTTGTGGACTTCGTATGACGGTTTGATTTCCTTTTTCCTATTCTCCATTGTCATGAATGCCCCTAACAACAGAAAAAAATATGAAATCAAAATTTATTCAAACAAAATAAAATTGATTTCAACTTTAGATAGAAATCTCAAAAGGTGAACTCAGATCTGATGCAGTGATATCGTTTTTGTCTACCGAAACATTGAAATCTCAAAATCAATTATTTAGACAGCCTACAAGGACCAGAACAGATCTTTTCTTTTCATATTGACACCCACCACTTATACACACACACACACACACATATTTATAAATATATATATTCGCTTTTACATCTGAATGAACTTGTATTTGCTTATTACACTTGAAAAACGACTCATCAAATGACTGGAAACATCAAACCCCAGTATACATTTTAAAAATGTCGAACGAGTGTTCTGTATATAACACGCATATCGTATCACGTGAATAATTTGTATTGCGGGTTAATGAATGTTTAACACATCAGCATGTAAGTATTTGTAATCTGTCAGATATTTGTAACTGTTTCTGCTGATATATTAAACACCCGTTAACTCGTAAGAGATACCACGCCTTGCACACACATTACATGTAAGCCTTCTTCTTCCCTGTCATGGCATATTCAACCCCTTGGCAGCTCCATATTTTGCAGCAAACGTATGGAACAGATACAGCGCATTGCTTGCAGTCATGGCCACGTTCAAGACCTTCCCTTTGATGGTAGCCTTCACCTTCCCCATCCTCGGGCCGCCTGGGAATTCCTCGGAGCACATCATGGCGTCGGTGATCGTTGTGCTGACCCACGTATCGATGTTGCTTATGTGAAAGTAGAAGTCCTTCCCGACCAGGCCCTGGCTGAGCCGGCGAAGCTCCCGGATCGACTGGGAAATCTGGTACACCCCGTTTGTCAGCTGGTCGATGCAGTCCCGGACCGGCTGGTAGTCCTGGCCCCTCGGTTTCATGGCCTCGAGCTCCTTGGCCACCTTCATCATGTATGCCCTAGTGTTCACCGCCCGGTACAGTGCCACAGCCAGTGCCGCCTGGGCCAACTGGTGGGGTGTCTGGATTGTGCCGTTGCTGGCCAAGCCAGAGAGGCACCGGAAACACAGAGCCGGGTAGCGGGCTTGCCTGCAAGCTGCCATGATGTAGGCCCTCGACCGGGAGAGTGATTTCCGGCTAGTCCTGGCCAGGACCGGTTCGGTCACCAAACTCGATGTGCAGATGACGATCAATAACAATAGTGAGGCGAGCCTGAGCCGTGCCATGATGTATTGATTGCTGGAACGTGTTTGTTTGGAAGATCGATTTTAGCTGATGTATGGGCGAACGCTGAGGAGACAAGAGAGTGTCTGTTTGGACACAATTTGGGTTTGTTTGGAGGAATTTTTATGGGGGATGGTGAGCTTATATAGGAGAATCATCTCATGCCTGCATTGTCAGCATTTCCCTTCTTTTTTTCCTTTTAAATTTTTGGGTAAATACCATCTCATCTTATATCAGATATATGAAATTCTAACAAGTTGATCAATCCAACTTTGAGCCGGATCAGCTTATTGAGGGGCAGAACTCTCTCAGTATTGATTTCTCCTCTCATAAGATATGAATATAAGATCTACCTAAACAAAAGATACGTTGAATCGCTTCCACCATCTCATATTGAAGAGAGTCTTCTGTTTAACGGCGTATTACATTGCAAAACTTACTTGGTATCACGAACGGATAAAATTAAGTCATTTTCATATTTTTTTAATAAAACCTTAAAAAACCAAATGTTATTAGTTTGTGGCACGACGTAAGCGCTGTCATATGATATACCCGTTACACATAAGATTTTCTCATCACATTGACTTTTCAGTATATATATTACCTGATATCCAGAACGAAATAAATTTGACTAATCTATGTTTAAGCCGAGCCAGGCCGTTAATTAAGGGACAAGCTCATCAAAATTAATGATTTTCTACACTTACAGGACTCAAACCCGAAGTATTATTTAAGTGAAAGAAGTACAGAACCACATGAATCAACTCATATATGATATGTCACATTGATTTTTGTCTTTAATTTAACGTGTAGCACGTGAAATAATCCAAATAGAAAATTGCTGCTGGATCTTTGTGGAAGGAAGCTCTCAAATTATTTCAGTCAAACAAGTTAAGACCGTCCCCAGGAAATGCTAGTCCCCAAATTATTCATCCTCATCCTCTCATTCATTCAACAACAACATGAATTAACTATGAATATTATTAAATGTATGATATCGCACCGTACCAGTCCGATGCATCCTGCCTGATATAGTTCGAGTCAGGTGACCTTATTAGTAGCAAAACACTCTCGATATTAATTTACTTTATTTACAAGACTCGAACCCGTGATTTCACTTACGTGGACACAAATCAATCAAAACCAGTTATTCTAAATCACGGAAACAACTGTATCCGATTAGCCAATGCGCTATCACGTGGCACTTCCACCGGAAAAAATTCGAATGTGAGATCTCTTGATTTCAAATCAGGAATGATGCCATTACATCAAATTCTTTTTTTTTTTTATTGTACGGAATATTTAATATGTGGATTTAGGGCTCCTAGTATCTTGTCCTTGAAGATGAAATGAAGCTTCCAATATTCCGCGCCTGCCGCACGAGCTTGCGGGTATCGTCAAGGCTTCCACCCAAACCTTTGCAGCTCTTCTACGACCCGAATTTAGTAGCCCACGTGGGATTGCTGCCTACGATGCCGTTCAACGTCTCAGGCTGTCCTACGCTTCAAAAAACAAAACCCTAGCTACTACTTTCAATTTTCTGACCGAGCTATGAGAAATTAATTGAATCTCTTGCTTATAAACATGTAAAACTCTTCTATGATGCTTTCTTTCCATTTTCGAATATCAAGAACCGAGAAATTCACTCTGACCAATCCATATTAGAGCCGGGTCGGTCCACTATGAGATAAAATACTCATAACATAAAATTTTCCACAACCGTAAGACTCGAACTCGGTATCTTAGTTAAGGAAAAAAATGTCTTACTATCCGGAAAGCTTTAACCTTTACTAAAATTAACCCAACTCGAATTTGGATTCTTCTTGACTCAAAACTTTTAGATATTACGTGATTCATACCGGAAAAGTACTAAATGATTAGCCCAACTTGGTTGCAAGTATGGAGTGTACTGTTATCTGAAATAAAATGTGTATCAACGCTAATAAGGCCTTAAATTTAAATATTATAAATGAACAGAATTTATAATCTAAAAAATTTATTCTTAATAAACTAATCCAACTCGACGGGAATAAATCAATCTCTTTATCGCATAGAATATCGGTCTATACGCAATGCAGACGAGATTTTTTCGACCGACCTGCCCCTTAATAAAGCCAAATATTAATTATATATACTAGACAGGGTGGTCAGAGATCAAATCAAGTGGCCTGCGAAGGTGTGATTCAATCCCGGACGTTGATGCCATTGACTTTACCCGACCAGTCACGCTTCTCTCTGCCGTCGGATGATGCGACTTTGGCGGCTAGTTGTCCACAGTATTTGGGTGCGGGATCCGATCTCTCAGCCAGCAGTAGCCCTGAAATCCCGTCTAAGGTATTCTTTCCGGGCGGGATAAGCTCTGGAGAAGGGACACCTCACAAGATGCCATGTTCTTCAAGCTGGAGTGATTCTCCATCAAACTTGTGAAACACTGTTTGCAAAAATGTTCGACTCGCGAGAATGGAGGAGACTCATGACGGGGAGAACATTTGTCATGATCGAGCCTTCCTTGTATCCTTTTTTTTTTTTTGGTATTTGGAATCATGTATCTACACTATCATATGCAGACCCGTGGAAAATTTTATTTTTCATATATATCATTAATCTAATTTAAATATTAGAATCTATAATATGTATATACTTTATAAAATCCTCCAATTATAGGTAAAATAGTAATTTCAATCATGTCTCTCACTCCATATCTACGATCTCAATGATAAAAATCTTTCGTTAGTTACTCAGATTCTTCATTCACTTCATATCACTCAATATTTACAATTTTAACCGCAAAAATATCACTTTTATAAATTATTTCCACAATTTTCTCAATTTTTTCGTATGATTCTCTTAATTATACAATAAATATTCACATTTTTAAAATCCTCTCACTTCTTACAACGTCCGCAATTCTTATAAAAAAATCTACTTTATTCACAAAAAATTCTCATAATTACTAATTCTACTCCATTTTTATTTAATTTGAACTACTTATTTTTCATATACTCTAATATTAAATTTGTATATAACATATAACTAATAATTCCGTACATAACACAGATCACTCTCTTGTATTTATAAATGATCAAGTCAATCCTGTAACATATCTCCACCGTTGTATAAACAAGTGCATGCAAATCATAGTTAATTGTTCCCTAGTATGCCATGTTTTATCGCACATGTTAATAGACTTCACAATTTTAACAGGCGCGTACAGACGACGACGTGGTAACACCAGTACGTACAATAATATGATTTCATTTCATGAATAGTGTGTATCGCAGGAAGGATGCATACATGCATATCAAAGAGATTCTTAGATGAGCTCTAAGTACTATGTAGTTTGTGTATCATCTCACGGCAAGCTCAGCTCATACAAGAATTTCACATCAGATCATGATAAAATCCTCAGATAGATACCTCTATACCTGGGTCTCATGTCTCCAAGCGAGCGATAGACTACAGCACGAAAAGCCAGAGCTCAAGCTAGCGCGTTTTCCATTCCCTCGCTGGTGAATTTTCAAAGCTTTTAGGTGTCATAATTAAAGGCGAGGTGATGTCCAACAATCGAGGAAAAGCCTCACCAAACAGGAAAGCCAGCAACACATGGTATGTAGAACCAAGTGAATGTCCAGCTCAAAATCGAAACCTTAAAGGGATTGTAATTGACACAGTCCAACCTTTAGCAGAATTCTAGAATAAGATCCACAGCATAAGGGAAGAGAAATTATCTAGTACAAGATACCACCACTGCCATAGCATAAGAAGAATGTTGCGAAGCACCTAAGCCACGAGTGTGCTGGCTGTTGTGGACTCACTGCAGAAGAGGCAATATTACCATAGTAAGTACACCTCGAGAAAACGATCAACGGATGATATGAATGATCTCATCTCAATTTAGATGACAATGGAACAGTTCGCAACAATTTTTCATATTGCTGTAACTCTGAGATAAAAGATGTAATTCTTGAATTAACTGTGTGTTAAATCATTAATTTGGGAAGTAAATGACGAATGCTAAAAACATCATAGCATGTCCAGTTCCAACATTCTGATGCAGAACATGTTCACTTGCTATTTGTTTAATGCCGGTTAATGATGCAGCTCAAGAAGCACCTTTTCAAGCAGGCTCAGCACTTCAATTCAGAGAACATTTCAACATGCTAATTCAGATATGCTTACATATAAATATGTGCAAATTGGAGTGTCAACATGATAGCTCTTCGGATGTATATTATTATTTCAGAAACCGGATCATTCATAACAAATTTACATGGAAAGAATCAGCAAGTTATTTGTACTCACTATTTCCAGACAGGAGGAAGCTTCTTAGTCTTCTTGTAGTAGCGAGCAAGGCGGTGAATCCTGCTCTCGACAAGGATCAACCTGAACTTTGAGTCCTTATCCTTCCTGTTCCTCTCCAGATGCTTCCTGATGGAAACTGCCTTCTTGATGAGATGATACAGGTCCTCAGGTATTTCAGGAGCCAGCCCTGGTATCACAACAATCCATAAAATAGATGCAAGGGAGGATGGCATACTTAAAACCACTAAACAGCTCTTCCTTCTTTGATGACACTTCACAAAGAAACAGTGTGTCAGAGAGTCAGTGTAAGAAATGAGATATTCACCATGGGCCTTGAGGATTCGAAGAATCTTGCTCCCTGTAACACTCTTAACCTGGGCAATACCATGAGAATCTCTCAGAATGACACCAATCTGAGATGGGGTCAGGCCTTTCTTTGCAAACTTGCAGATGTTCTCGTCAACCTGTACATAAAGCAAGAAAAATGGCATGACACTCCAACCATCTATATGCAATCAAATAGAAATCACTCAATAGTTTGCAGATTAGAATGCTGACACCTCACAGGTAATAGATGTACCTGCATCTTTCATATTTATTGCTTTAACAAATCAAAAAAAAAAAAACAAGGAACTTTTCCCTTGTGAATTTTGTGGGCTGGAAAATGAAACTAGAGACCACATATTCTTCTCTTGCCCAGTAACCAAGCAAATCTGGTCCTCCATTTTAACGGGCTTAAATGCATCGAGGATTGTTGGGGGCTGGTTTTCTAAGCTCAATTGGTCAGTTAGACATAAAAAAAGAGGGGGTAGATCGGGTCACTCCACAACCTATAAGCTCGCTTTCACTTGCTACACATACACTGTTTGGCAGGAGAGAAACCGACGGATTTTCCAGCCAAGCCCTAGGCCTACTCTTGACATCTCTGCTACCATTATGTACATGCTAAAACTTAGAGCAGTTTTTTTTCCCAAGTTAGGCCATTTTTTTATGAGATATCCTCAGTATAGGGTCTTGCAGTTGTAACTCTTATCATACTCTCTTGTATATTTACTTAGCTCAATGAAAGTAGCTCTAATTACAAGAGAGAGAGATAAACTTTTCCCTTGGAAGTGTTATTAACCACATCCACTTGATTTGGCATAATAATGGGCTAACTATTGTGATGAAATTGATAGTCTGCACTTGCAGTCTCTACTACACATATCCTAGCACAATCAGGGAGTCATACGAGTGCTCAATCTACAGATTGCTAATTTAACACCAAATACAATAAATCAAACTTGCAGACCATCAATTTCATCACAAATTCACTATTCCAAAGGAACGAATTCATCACCATAGCATACGATACATGATTCTAGCAAATGGCCACCATAGCTCAACAGCCCAAAAAGGGCTGAAATCATGCGTAAGGACAGAATTGTGGCTAAAGCAACTCACATCCTGAGCTGAGATCTTGAGCCAACTCGGTGGGGTCCTCTTGTACGGAAGAGCCGAAGCTGAAATTCCCTTACTGATCAACAAGCATGGAGGAAGAACAAAGTAAGTAGCCGCCGACAGATAACTGAAAGAGGAAATGCCACAATTCATCCGGAACACTCACCCCCTGCTGTGCATACGACCCATGTTGACCAAATGCAGGCTAGCTTCCCTCCTCCTCGGTCGCCTTCGATCTCTTCCTCCTTCCGGCGTCCGGAGAGAAACCCTGGAAGGACCTTTGCGGATGTGGAGGCTGGTCGAGTTGAGTTGGTGCTCTTTTAGGGTTTTCAATGAGTTTTGTTAATTACGGAGGAGACCTCCAAAATTTATGTGATTTACATTCAACCCCGAGGGAGATGGGCTGATATGGGCCGTTTAAATTTAGCACTTCGGCCCAGAATTAAATGGGCCTCAAGCGAGTACCGTCTTTTTCCACAGCGATGTGGGGGAGATGGTCGAAAACTAAGCCTAATTTAGTAAATTCAATTTTATCTTTAAAATTACAAGAGCCCGATGGATTAAAAGGGCTTGAAGAAGGAAGAGATCAAAGTATAATGGGAAATCTGACTAGTGAAAATCGAATTCAGGGCATGTCAAATCAGTTTGGGTTGGGTTTGACCCATCTAAAGAGAGCTCATACTAGAGAGAAAAATGGCTTAGTATAGTTGGTGTTACTCTCATCCCATAACCTAAAGTCTTGGGTTTGATATAATCTGTAAGATTTCCTATACTCTTTTTATCTCATATTTATTTTATCATTTCTAAACTTATATGTCTACTATGTACACTCAAAAAAAGAGAGCTTAGACCAGAACTAGGTTCACTGAGGCCTACACCCCTTGTGGGCGTAAGCGGCACAGTGATCTCCCCCAAGTCAATAAGTTTAATGAAATTTTTGAAAAATAAGCCAGTTCGAATAGGTCTAGCCGAGTTAAGGTTGCAACTCGCTCAGTCCAGTTGTCCAAATTTTACTTTTTATTAACTTTGTTTTTCAATTATAGGGAAAGGTCATAAGTACAGATACTATAGGAAGCAGGAGAATTGAATCCGAGATCTCTCAATTTTAATTGAGAATAATATTATTATATTGTACGAGAATGATACAGTTACATCATACCCATCTTTGCTTTTTTATTGAGAGCACATTTTACATTGATTTCATCCCTTCAACACATTTTAGCTTAACAAACAAACAAAACCAGACCCTGATTTTACATTTTGATGTATGCAACATGGGATGTGTTGGACACCTTAGTCAAAGTGTCCAGCTCAGGAGCCAGCAGGCACTTGGATGACTCTTCCCTGTAAAAGAACCCCAAGCACTTGCAGTCTCTACTGCACTTCTCCCTGCACTCAGCCAGCTTCACTGGCCCATCCCCTTGTGTGCCATAGCCACTCATGAAATGCTCGACCCCAACAACCCTGTAGTAGCCCACCTTCCCGGCGACCCCGGCCCGGCACGGCGGCAGCACGGGCGGCGTGCAGCCCTTGCTCCACCCTAGCAGGCCCCAGGGACTCGGGCACGCAACACACTGGTTGTCCTCGCAGACCCCGAGATCCCCGCACCGCTTTGGGAGCGCACACTCGCTCACCCACCCTATGTCCCGGTCAAACAGTGTGAACGTGTTGTCCCAGGCCCCCCAGTCGACGTTCTCATCGTAGGTGTGGATCCGGAGGTTGCCATCCGACTCCACCCGGAGCATGGAGTAGGTCGCGTTGTACTTGGGTCGGGCCAAGATGTAGGTGCCGAAGCTCGGGGAGTTGTTCTTGTCGAAACCGAAGCGGATCTCGAACGCCGTGGCTCCTTCGGTCTCGGGCTCGGTGGCTAGGGTTAGATGGGCTAACGATCCTCGACTGTCTCCAAGATCATCAGACTTGTAGTAGAGCATAGGGTATGGTGAGTTCTTGGATTTGTAGTACATGACTAGTGAACTGAGACCTTGCTCGATCCCGAAGCTATACAGGCCTTCCGAGCCATCTACCGGGGACGTTCGGCTCGTGATCTTGCTCGGTCCGGTGTACCTCAGTGTCTGTCCTACTAATACGGTATCGGTCAGATGATCGAAACTTTGCCACACAAACTTACCCTTATTGTCATATAGCACGATGTTACCATTCCCGAGCAGGTCGAGGCCAACCACGCCCTTACCAGCCGTGCCGGTCTGCCAGACAACCGAGCCATCTGCGTCGGCAAGGACCAGGTTACCGTCACGGCCGAAGGTCAGCGTCGCATTCTCCTTCACGGGCTTGCCTCGGTTGGCCTCCCAAACCCACCGCATGATCGACTCGGACCGGTGATGGCCCATCCGCAGGGCCAAGGTGAAGGCGTTCGGGGTCGTGTTATAGAAGCATAGCGTGAAGGGGAAGTTGTACAGGTCCAAGGGCCGGTAGTTGGCCTCGTACTCAACTGAGTACTCACCGAACTCACCCTGGTTGTAATACCTAAAGGTTTTTGAAGCCGGGACGGCAGCGTCGGAGACAGTACTGGAAACGAAGACGAGGAAGAGGACGCAGAAGAGAGATGAGGGGATCGAATTCTGACAGTCAGCCATATGGGAAGTCTAGATATGGAAAAATGATTTGTAAACTTAGGGTTTGAGGAGATGCGATGAAAGTGGAAGGAGAGGTAGTGTACTTATAGAGACAACGAAGATTGTAATCTATGGGATGAATGGAACCGGGGACGTGGGTTGACTTTGACCAGCCCACGTTAATTCAATCTTGCACTTTGACTTTCTACTTTGGGCTTATCTATCATTCGTTGACTTTCTTATCACTAAGCGGGCTCCTTCTAGCTTGATCTTTGGTGTTCCTTTGAATCATGTTATTTCATAATGTCCTCGACCGAAAATGAAAAGGCACCAATTTTTTTCATTTACAAACCTGATCGGGAAGTGTATAAATGTGGTCCTTCCGTCGGTTCGTAACCTGGAACCGTCTCTTTATCTTCTCCTACAAACATCTGTGAACAATGTCTAAAATGCATTATGACATCCTCTGACATCTGTGAACAGGCATCAAAGGGCGGAAGGTCGAAATTGCCATCCCAAGTCAGTACACTGCCCATCTTGAGAAAATTGATAAGCTCACTTATTCATTCAAAATAAAAGGAAAAAAAAAATCAAATGGGAATGACGGAGTAAAGGGGTTGGTCTTATACCGGAAGAACCAAAACCATGGCTGGTCAATCATGCAAGAGGAACTTGTTCAATAGACACTGTGCTTAATTAAGTCAACACTCTATCGTACAACATGGAGAAGTGGCGTGCCCTTTTTTTTTTCGGTGTATAAAAGAAATACACAGATCTAGAGGGAAAGAAAAAATATGGGATAAATGGGATACGGGAAGTTTCACCGGTGAGATCGAATTTATGATCTCTAAATTGCAGAGAGAGAGCCGTACCAAATGTACCATGTCATCTTTCTCGACTGTCCTTTTTCCTTTTTTATTTTCCTTAATCTTTATTTATTCTGGTTAATGAGCACCCAGCTGTCTTGGATAAGATCTTCCATCGTTTCATTATTAAATATGTCGGAAAACCAATCCAAGTGGACGGGAAATTAATTTAAACCTTCAATTTAAAAAGGGTTGATCCAGAGAGGCTTAAAATAGTTATAAGTATCCAAGTTTACAAATATTATGTTGATATGTTTAGCATCCATCAATTCGTAGCATATATGATATGTAATATACTCGTATATATATAAGGTTCTAGAGCCTCATTGGATTCGAACTTTTCTTTTATAATAGCAACGCCCCACTTTCAGAGCGATATTCAGCATGCCTGTCACCTGTACGTGCACGATTTCAACTGGACCGACTCTCGTGTGCACTCCTCGTGCAAGCGCACGAGGCAAGCACGTGTCATGTCGTGTAGTTATGAAAGTTATCCCGAACAAGGGCGCTTTCGTAACTTTCCATTCCTCTTCCACGTGGGATTAACTTTGTTTCATCTATCTCATATGGGTTTAACTCGAGAATGGTTTTTCTTAAATCCATATTTTTTAAATAAGTTTTACTATATTCATTTTCTTCCAATTTATGAGAAACATTTAACTTGTCATTTTCCAACCGTGAAGACTCGGGTCTTTCAAGCTCGAGCACGCTTGTCAATTATGGAGAAAGTATTCAGTTGAGCAGTTATATCAGTCAGCATCGCTTATGTGATATATTTTTCAATAAGAACTCACTATTTATATCTTATTTCCAATTAAGATTTACTATTTATTAAAATTTTTTAATTTTTTTACCATTTATGTATTATTTTCAATTATGATTCACCATTTATTTAAGTTTTTTTATATTTTTTAGGATTTAATAACTATAATTATATAATTATTGATTACATATTAAGTCGTGATTGGATGAATATATCACATAAACGATGCTGACGTGATATGACTACTCTACTGAAAACCTTCATGTCAAAAAATAACCAAATCATTCGAACATGTTCTTAATTCAAACAATTGTTTCGTCAAAAATAAGGTTTCTTTATTACTTGCTATGTTTTGTTCGGTTCGGCTCTCTAATAATAATTGAGCAATTGTGGGATTAATCAATCATTCGAAGTGGCCCAGCAGCTTTTTTCCACCTCGGTTTCAGACAAATATTTTCGGGGCCACTTTCTTATCAACCGGACCTCGTACAGTCCCCGCCAGCTCACAGGTGCAATAAAACCCGAAACGCGACACGTTCGATCAGAACAATCTCACCCATAAAATGTGGTCGTACGAGAAGAAATCACGGGATCCCGATCCACAGTATGTCTCTAATCTGCTAGCAACAGCATGATGAATATCGACCGCAACTCGAATTGATAGAGCCTCATAGTGCGTGGACCCAACCCGACAATGTAATGTTGGAAATCGGTCAATTTCTGTCCTCCTTGCACAAGATTCTTATCAAGAACAGTTGTACAAGGACTATGTAAGGCAGATTAATCAAAACGAATGATTTTTGTAAGTCACATTCTACTGTGCACATAACAATTAGGTTTAATGGAATTTTTCGTTTATATTAAAAAAAACATAAGGAAGGGAAAATAAAAGGATACGAGATGTCTCATTGGTGAGAATTGAACTTAGAATCTCTTGATTTCAGGTCGAGGGTGATATCATTGTACCAAACCGTCTTTTTCTTTATCAAGAAATTTAGAAGATGTGAACTTGGCGATAGATCTTTCATGGAGTCTTGTGCCATAAAAACTTGCATTTCGAATTACGGGTAATCACCTGCCTCGATCAATCGAGATCATTAAGCACCTCTTTTTTTAGAAAGATTCCGGGATCAAATTTTGTTAATAGAGAAAATTCATACTCGAAAAAGTATTATCCCTTTGTGGGCCTACTCGACTCGATTTTAAATTAACTTTTAGATATCAGATAGTAGATAACGAGAAAATTATTGGTAACCCATTTGGTGAGAGATCTCTGTCTTACGTGCCTTGTCAAGGAACAAATGGTTTCTTGGTTGAAATCCAAGCTTCCCTGAAGCGAAGGGCAAATTGACATCCTCCAGTCAAATTCCCCATGATTATGCCCAGCGTGCAGACTTGAGAAAAGACCAAAAGGTTTTATCAAAGGGCATTTCTGGGCTTTTCTTTTTCAATATTTGTTTCTATTTTCCTGTTGAATTTAACTTATTTTTTCAATATTTATAAGTTCAGTGGATCATAATCAATATAGGCTCATACTCGTTTTATAGGGGTAAAACTCATTTAATTATAATTTTTTTTATTTACATGATTCAAACACGAGATCTCGATTAAGGGTAAGAAATGTTGAATCATTTCGACAGACCTGTAACAGTAAAAATGTAATTGCAATTTAACTTTTTTGGCAGTTAAGCTTATGAAATTTTTAAGATTTGCTGCAAATGTCTAATAAAAAAATTAAATTATTTATTACTCAATATTTCTCGATTTTTGAACTAAAATAGTTGCTCAAGCTTGACCATATGTGATACTAATTTAAGGGCAGATGTATGAGACTAATGATTTCAAACTTATAATGGTCAACTGGGCCACTCGATCGTGTGCCAGGAAATGAGAGAAAATCAGTAAATAGATAATCTAAAATATTATATTAACCATTCACTGCGTAATGTGAGAAAATACCGATCAGATCATTACAAACGATCAAATCAGTATTAATAACCGAGCAGTTACCTTAATTATTTCTGTATGGACCTCTTCGCGTCATTACGAGGTAGGACAATTTAAGATTTCTTTTGATCATTGAGCTATGTATGATTGTAACAAGGAATTAAATGTAATTCTTAAAAATCTTACAGTTATATTTATGATTTCATGTATTATAATCTATGGATGCGACCGAATATTAATACGGGTTTACTGATATAGTCTAACGCCTCTTTCCTTAGTTGGATATTTAGTTTTTAAGTGTTGTGAATGAATAAAATTAATGATTTTAAGAGATTTACTGACTAGGTCTGATAAAATGTGTCGTGTCATGTGTAAATGTATTGTGTCTAAATGTATTCGGATTAGAAATCTTGATGATCTTAACATGAGACATTTATTTTTCGTATCTAAAAGGTCGTATCTAAACCGGGTTAACTCATTTAGTATAAAATATCGATAATGTATAATTATACTCTAATAATATATGATATAATTACTAAAATAATAATATTTATTGATAACTAGTATAATAAATAAGATTAATCAATTATCGATCATGTGACATTATTTTTTAACAATAATAATACACGTAATGCATGTAATATTTTATATATCATAAAATTTTCAAATATAAATGTATTAAATGAGTCAATATATATATAATTAGTAAATACATTTAATAAACGTGTTTAAACGTGTCGTGCCGTGTTATACATGTTCAAACTCAGTTAAACACGTTTATTTATCGTGTCTATACATGTTCGTATCTAAACGAGTTCGTGTCTAAATAGTCTTGACACAAACCCGTCTAACTCCATGTCGTATCGTGGCGTGTTATACAGGTTCAAATTCAATTAAACATGTTTATTTATCGTGTCTATATATGTTTGTATCTAAACGGGTTCGTGTCTAAATAATCTTGACCGAAATCCGTCTAACTCTATATCATATCGTATCAGATTATAATATCGTGTAAAAAATTAGCAGACTTATTACTGACCATTCGGTTGAGCTAGTTAAAAACTGGATTAACTACGACTACTCATTGAGTTTGGAGTATTGGATGTTATTGGTATAAGAAATTTAATAGAGTGTTGCAATTGGGGATAAATTAGGGCACAGATGCCCACTCTTCAAATGAAACACAAATGCACAATTAATGCTCTTGGTCTGCTCAATGAGAGAGTTTCTCTTTAATGTATATATTATATGATAATACTTATATGATATCATAAATTTATGAGATTTAATTATTTTAAAATATTTTTGTGAAATCTAAAAATGAAAAAAGGAAATAAATAAATACTAATTTATAATATGATATGAATATTATCATGTAGTATACTTATAGTCTAAAAACACTTTCTTCTTTTCTCCTGCTCGAGAGTACAGATGGTCCAATTGCACTTTCCTAGGAAAAAGCGTCTAATTCATTAATAATCTAATGCCAGTGGAGATTTTTTTTTTTTGATAACCGAGGTATCCGAGCGCCTTCCGGACCCGACTAGCGGTGGTTGCGACACCTTCTTCTCGGGGTACACGCAATAGCCTGCAAACCACGTGTACCGGGTAAGTCAGGCGAACCTGACGGGCTCAAGATGGCTGAAAGCCCCCACCCACGGAAACACGCTCCTCCTGGGGATTGAACCCAGGACCTCTTGGAGGTCCCAGGCTCCCACCAGTGGCGTTGTGCCCCCGTGGGCTAATGCCAGTGGAGATTAATTTAGAGAGAGAGGTGATGGATCTCATCATGAACTCTGTGCGCTTGATTTATTTCATCAGAAATTTCTTTCTTCTTATTTTTGTATTTATTATCAATTGCAGGACTTCCATTTGCATAATGAAGGTTAAAAGATGGCATGTTTGCTGATCCAATGATGCACCTGGTCTGCCATGCAATGTTGATTGATCTAGTACAGTAACTTCGCAACCCCGCAATGAGTTTATAGTATAAATTTCTCTAAAATCTCGATACGTATGAAATTTTCTTAATTTTAGGGATAACTTTAGACGTGTTAAGATCTGAATGATAATTTGAACAATCCGACTCATACGTAACATATTAAATATTTTGAATTAATGCTCGGGTACAAAAACTCTGAAGGCCACCTGCACATGCGGGAGTTTGGACTTGCTCGGACTTGGGGGCTTGTAGGGTATTCATGGCCGTAGTAGGAATTAGTCAGTCCCGTACGCCAAATACTCCTCGTCATAATATATATATAATATATAGGGAGAATTATATTGCCTAAAAATTTATTATTTCTCTTAATTCAATCTTATAAATTTTAAAATGGTCATTTCAATCCTAAGTGTTTGCTCTATTAGATATGTGAAGTTCATTATGTTATTTACCATTAAAATGCCACTGATGTGTCACTTACACCGTTAATTCTTCTAATTTTACCGTTAGTTTGCTGACATGACACATGAAATGACATTTTTATATTAAATATATGATATGACACTTGTAAAAAGATGTTTTATGGGACACTAAATAAATTGAGTGATTTTCAAGATTTTAAAAAATTAACACAACAAATTTGTGTCCCAACCTAACTACTCGGATAGATCAAGATCGATTTAATTGATTTTAAAAAAAATAAATATTGCAGTCCCAACTCGAAAAGTCATTGTTCACTGCTGATTGAATTGGGTAAGAAGAAGTTGCTAAAATAAACCGAATTGAAAAATGTCAAATTAAATATATTATCATCACATTAGCCAAATTAATGGAAAAAAATGATGATTTAATACCGTCAGTGACGCATTAGCAATGTATGACGGAATGGACTTAACATGTGTAATGGAGAAATCATTTAAAACTGAAAATATCATTTTAAAACTTATAGGACTGATTTAGAAGAAACATCAAACTTTTAGAACTATCGCTGCAATTCTATATACATATATATATATACACACACACTCAATGATCTAAAAAAAATCTTTTTGAGGAGCACCGATCGACTTAATTATTTGACTTGTTCTTTCAAAATTACAGAATCTGTAAAAGAAAATTGCCGGAGAATTTTAAAAATAAGAAGCAAGTAAATAATAAAATAGCTGATAATGTGTATGATGGGCATAATGATATACGTCGTGAAGTACAGTAAAGGTTAGAGATGGAGAATAATTTAATTTTTTGAATTATTATAAAATATATTTGGAAAATAAATTTTAGAAAGATATATACATTATTAACCAGGGGCACGCACAAGGTTCTCTATTAAAAGGAAGGCTCATCATGAAGTCGCTTAAATCAAGTTTATGGGCGGATTTCATTCATAACCCTTTATCGCACATTTGTTGTCCCTTAGGTTTTGCTTATGGATGGAGAATTACGATGGAGAAATTCTTAAATAATCTTATTTCATCATATGACGTGAGGAAATTTCATTGAGATTGCGACAAACAAGCAATTTATTGTTAATCACTCGAACAGTTGTCTTAATTATTACTAATCAGAACAATTTGATTGGTTCCTTTTCACTACGTCACCATGAGGAGAAAGTCTTCAGTGGATGGGTCATACAACGTAGGCAATGCTGACGTGATATATCGTCCAATCGGGACTTGACATGTTATCAATAATTATACAACTATAGTTATTAAATCCTAGAAAATCTTAGAGAGTGTGAGAACTTAAAAGATCAGGTTTGATATTTTTTACGTGCGAGGTTTGTAATTGGACTTGAGATTGTCGGGTGGTATTCCCAGGGTTTCATATTCTTATTCTAATCCAATGAAATTTCCTACTTAACCTACTGATAAAAAAAAAATCTCCTACTTAACCCGTAATTATTTTCCACTGCACCGAGAGTTTTTTCGCATACATTCATTATCATATTTTAAATTTCTCGTTTTATTATTTTGTTCGGCACGTTTTGGGTCCAAGTCTAAGTCAATACCATGTTCAATAAGAGTAAATATTATCTTGACATGTGCAAAGTTTTTACAGTTTTTAGCAATTAATTTTACACGTGTTAAAACCTGACTTGCTATTTACATAATGAACTTTTTTTTTAATAACCGAGTTATCTGAGCGCCTTCCGGACCCGACTAATAGTGGTTGCACATCTCCACCTTGGGGCACATGCAATAGCCCATAAACCACGTGCGCCGGATAAGTCAGGCGAACCTGACAGGCTCGAGGGTTATAAAGCCCTAACCAACGAAGAAACACCTCTCCTGAGATTCGAACTCAGGAGGTGTAGACCTCCTAGCGCCCGACCAATGGAGCCGCTACCCCGTTGGCATTTACATAATGAACTTTAGAAGTGTGTACGAGTACCGGGTAGACTCGATACCGGCAGAAATTTGGCCAATAGGGGAGGTTCCAAGTAAATTCTCATGAAAATATGGTAAGTTCGGAGTAGAAAAATGAGAAACTGGTTAAAATAGGTTCCGCTTCCCATTCCATTAAAGGTGATACCCGGAATCGGTACGCAGAACCGACAAATATATATTTATATTTTTACTAAATATAAAACACAAAATTACAGCTTTTATCTTAATATTTTATTCTATCTGTTTATTTCCGCATTCAAACACTAAATGTCTCTTGAAACTCATCGTTTTCTTAGTTTTTATCATTTAATAATCTTCGTTCTTTTCCAATAAGAATCATGTCGACCACACAACCTCTCTCTCTGCATTCAATTGGATATTTTTAACATTTTTTGGGTATGTCAAGTAATAAAATTATTAGATAATTATTTATTGATTTGATTTTAAATTTTTATTTTTATTTATTGATGGGAGACAAGGTTCCAAATAGGTACCCGGAACCGGTGGTATAATATAGGTTCCGGGTAGGATCCGATTCCAAATTTTAGGAACCGATCTTAAATAGGGTAGGGTCCAGATATTACAAAAAAAATAAGATACTCGGATCTGATCACCCCTGATAAACTTGTTTATGTGTATTACACACTAAATATTTAACCGTTGCAGAGAGTGGTGTCAGAGTTGTTCCCCCAGCGAATTCAAATAAATCCTTACCACCTGGTCTCGATGAACTTCTGTTGTGTGTTCAACAATTTGGAAAAAGGGAATTGTTATTGATTAGGCCACCAATCACGACGATATGTCAAGTAAAGTTATTGAGCTTGACCCAAAAATTTGATCTGACCCATGACTTGACCCAGAAGAAAATTGTAGATTCTTTACTCCGCTCAGCACCAGGGATGTAACTAAGACGAGACGATTCGTGGACGATCCGAGCTCGACTCAGTGAAAGCTCGAATTTAGCTCGATCTGAATGAGTACAAGCCAAGCCGAGTTGAAATTATGCTTCGCCAGTTAAGTGAGCTGTGCTGAGATCGATAATTCCCGACTCAAGCAACTCGCAAGACTAAGCTTGTTTTTTGTTTTATTTATACTTATAATTGTTATTTATTTTAAGGAAATAAAAATATCAAATCCTAGTATTCGCATCTTTTCTCAATTCTCATTCGGAACTATTTTTATCCTTCTTTCTACTCAATAACCAAATTCTAATTGTAATCAGTTTTCCCATCTTCATCTGTCATCCTCCCCTCAGCAATTGATACACCTGCCCAACGCTCGCCTTACATCCTTTGCTTCGGCTCCACTGGTACTGACCCGTTGAACCTTTTTTTATTACAACGAAAGAGCTTGAACTTGTAATATTAGACATGCTCCAGCTCGCACCTTGGCCACAGCTCACAAACCACTAAACGAGCCAAACTTGAGCTTGGTTATAAATTCAAACTCGGCTCAACTCCTTTGCACCCATGTTCAACGTACATATACGATCCTATTTTTTGGTACATAGCACATAATCCTTGAAAATCCTAATACTATATTGACTAATTTGGATTTGAATTGAATCGGTCTAAATAAGTGGTAAAATTCTTCCAATCATCAAGCTTTTTTTATCGACATGACTCGGACCTGAACCATTACTTAAGAATAAGAAATGTTGAACTATCTCAACCAACTCATACTGATACATTTACAATACTATCTTCTTTTTTTTTTCGGTGGTGTCCAGGCCGGCCACCGGAGCAACAACGATTCTCGACTAGTCCATCGGACGGTGTATTGTACGGTCTAGGGCCCGCCATTAATCTCCAAATACCATCCTCCGAGAGGTTTGAACCCGTTTGATGGCGTACCGCTTGATGTCAGCTTACCAATTGGGATGACCTCTTGGAGACACTATCTTTTTACACGAAAAGCCTTCCGCCAAAAAGCCTAGAAGTGATTAAAGGAATAGGGGATTAAAACATTAGTAATATTTTTATTGATTATAATCGAACTCACGAACTATAAATTCCAGGTACGAGACGATTCGCTATACTAGACCTAAGCTTGGTAATTTTTGACACGACATGATAATTCGACCTGACACGACACGGAATTAGGCCGGTTTAGGTCAAGTTTATTTAAACACGAACATGTGCAAACAAGATAAATAGACATGTTTAACTGGATTTAAACCTGTATAACACGACACAACATGTTTAAACACGTTTACTAAATGTATTAACTATTTATATATATTAAATCATTTAATACATTTATATCAAAAAATTTTATGATATATAAAATATTACATGCATTCCATGTATCATTACTATTAAAAATGATATTACATAATTAATAATTAATTAAGCTGACTTATTTATTACACTAATTATCAATAAATATTATCATTTTAGTAATCATATCATATATTATTAGCATATAATTATATATTATTGACATTTCTCATTAAATGGATCAACCCGGTTTAGACACGACCGTTTAGACACAAAAAATAAATGCTTCATGTACAGATCATGGAATTTCTAATCCGAACATATTTATATACAATGCATTTAAACACGAGACGATATAGTTTTTCCGACCTAACATGACCCTCTTTATCTTGTACAATCTAGAGTGGTAGCCATGCAAAACTAGAATTAATGACATTAATGCCCATCTGATTGTCAGTTCACCAACTGGTCTTTGATTTAACGTTGTCAATTGGATTAGGTGAAGCATTGGGAAGGAACGATGAGTTTAAATCCAAATGAATGCATAAATTATTCGACGAAATCGGACCAATAAGACATATCGTTGTGTCGGGTGGAGTGAACACGCACTGTCCACTGACTAATGTGTCAGAGTTTAGTGGATCGATCAACTGCATCGAGTCAGAACATTTGCACATGGTTACGACTGGTCAACTCTACGCCAACCCGAAGATGGCCGCATTTTCTATCCTCTCCTCGCTTGGAGGGGGAAGTTTCCTGCTAACCGATGTGTCGGGTGACTGTATATATACAGATAAAAGATACTTTTAATTATTAATTTTTTACACTTTTATGATTTTTATCCTAAACTTTTATTTTTTTATCATTCACATTCTCAATCTTTTGAATTTTTATCACTTTGGTCATGCTGTTGCTTTTTCCAAAAAACGTATATTTCATCCAAAAATTATTTTTCAACAAAGTTTTTTTAAAATATAAATAGAAACAGTAGTGTTTTATTAATGGTCATATCTCGTTCAAAATTAAGATATATTTCAGATTTAAAATTGATTAATGGTTATTATTATTATAAAATCATGACTCATTATGAGAAAGATGAGTTCTAATTTTAGAAGAGAGACCTATCAGTAACCAATATTTCCTTAATCATGGACGATGTATACTTTTTTTTAAAAAAATATTTGATTTTTGAATGAAATATGCTTTTTTTATGGAAATAATAATAATATGACCAAAATGGCAAAAACTCAAAAGGTTGACGACGTAAATAATAAAAAAATAAAGGCTTAGGACGAAAATAACAAAAAGTAAAAGGTTGAGGATCAAAAGTGTCTTTTTCCTACTTATATTATGTTTCCAATTAATAAAATTCAATTATTTTTAAATTTTATTAAAAAAATCTTAAATTTGTTGAATTTTATTGATTCTTAAAATCACGTAAATATTGTCATGAGATATATTCATTACACAGAACACTCTCTGCTTGCAGAGTAAATTGAGCAATCCCATTAATTGTCAAGCCCTAATTAAGGCGGATTTCATTGTGCTATTAGTTTCTTATTTCCCTCGAATTCCAACTACTCCCACATCAGAAAAATATCACGTGAATATTAATAAAGAACTTTCAATAAATTGTAAGTTAAACACAGGATTTTATTCACAAAATAGGTTATTATTATAAATATTAGATGACTTCAAATTTTAAAGAAAATTTCAATTTATTTTTCATCAAATTAAGAAGAAATATGTGAAATTTTGATTTTTTAACAGTTTGGAACTAAATTCAACGAAAACCTGTCCCAAAACCCTTTCCCACTGTTTTAGGTCCCAGTCCGGTTCAGGGTCTGAACCGGCCTGTGATCAAACCTAGCTGAGAGGAAGTATTTCTAGTAATACTTATTTATTCATATCTATGTCGAATTTCCCATAATACAAGTTTCGAAACCAGTAGTCCAACCAAACACCTTTCAACAAAAGAAAACAACTTTCTTAAAATACACTATATAGAGGTGTTGGTACCATCGGCAGCAGTGGTCCAACGGTCCAAATTTTGCTACTATGCAGTTTTGTGAGATTGATATCTTATATTCGAATCACGCTTTAAGTAGGCCTGACAAACTGTATCATGTCGTATTTAAACGTGTTATATCTAAACGTGTTCAAGTTATAAACTCTAATGATTTGAATATCACACATTTATTTTTCGTGTTTAAAAGGGTTCGTGTCTAAACGGTCGTGTCTAAACCCTCTCTAAACCGGGTTGACCCATTTAATATGAAACATCGACAATGTATAATTATACTCTAATAATATATGATGTAATTACTAAAATAATAATATTGATTGATAATTACTACAATAAATAAGTAAGATTAATTAATTATTGATCATAAAATGCATGTAATATTTTATATATCATAAAATTTTCATATATAAATGCATTAAATAAGTCAATATATATATTTAATAAATGTGTTTAATCGTGTCGTGTCGTGTTATACAGGTTCAAACCCAGTTAAACATGCTTATTTATTGTGTCTACACATGTTCGTATTTAAACGGATTCATATCTAAATATGCTTGATTCAAAACCGCCTAATTCCGTGTCGTGTCGTGTCGTGTCGAGAATTACCAACTTAGCTTTAACCAAATTGACAGGGAGAATTTTTTAAACTTGAGTATTGACAGGCTGCACAAATTGTATCAGCCTTACAGTGAGATGTAAGTCCCCTTCTACACGTTTTGCCTGTGGGATGGTTACATTGTACGAGTCGATGCCCATTGTTGTCAGTGTCCAGGAAACATGAAATAAAGTCCAAAAAAGACAGATGGTAAATTCATTGTAAGTTTCTTCCCCGCTTAGCATTGCAGGAAAAAGAAAAATATTCAAAAATAGGTTCGATATAGTTGGTACTGCTCTCGACCTGAAATTAAGAGATTCCAAATTCGACTCTCGTCAGTGAAATTACACGTACTCTTTTATTCCATCTTTTTTTAATCTCAATTTGCATATATATATATATATATATATATATAATTAGTACCAAAAAAATCATTTTCACATTAGAGTTCCTCTGCTACACTTCTGGCAACGCACTAAAACGCTCCATTTATTTCCCGGATCCTACACGAAGATAATAATAAATTAAAATCATATATTTACGTGTAGAAACAAGAAAAATAAAAATTCAGTGTGTGAATTGAAGCACGAAGTCGACTTCCTTGGTGATCATGAAAGGTAGCTGATTTATCGAGGTGGTTCGATTTAAGTGAATTTTTCAGTTCAAATTTTGTGAATATGTAAAAAATCGATAATTAGAAGAGTTCTGTTCTTTTTTTTTTTTTTTTATGTCGACGTTGTCAGCGACGTGGCAACCGATTAATTTACTCGATGGTGTATTATACGACCCGGGAGCCAACCATTAATCTCTAGATACCGGCCTGCTATTATTCCCCAGAAATTCAAGAAACTTCCGAATATGATTTGTCAGATAAGGAATAGAACTCATTTTGAGACGTATCTTGTATCACGATATCATTATGTGGCCACCCGTTTCACTGAGGTGTTACGGGATTGGTGGATTTCTTTATCTGAGATCGATCAAGTCAGTTTCGTCACAAAGGAACGGGCAGAAACTATCGGCATAGTGAAACTGATGAATGAAAATGAGTTGTTTTTGTAATTTTTTTTAGTAAAACCTAAAAAAATAAAAAATACAATCCCGAGAATACTTAAATTTACTTGAAAAGTGTCAAAACGTAAATATTGTGTAAAATACCTTCTCTCATTGGGTGATAAATATTTTCTTACATTATTGTGCCTTTTTAAATTTTCTCCTTTTAATTGCTTTACCCAAAATAAAAATGGAAATCAAAAAATAAAACCGGAAGCTTCGTATCAACATCCGTTTTAAATCACAGGGTTAATCAAGTCAAATCACCGAAGCGTCATGCCACTCACGTTCCTCCCGTCTCCCGCAACCCGTACCCTCCTCCATCGCAGCAGATCACACCGCAAGGGCCAGACTCGTCATTTCGCAAGGGGGCACGCTCGTCGTTCCACCAAACCCCGGTGTCCTCCGTCGTCATTCCCCCAGAGTTTTGTGTCTAATAAATATGTTATGTAATAATGCTAACGTAATATTACGACTTAATAAAATTTAATTACTTTAAAATTTTTTTAATAAAACATAAAATAAAAAAATAATTCTAAAAATTAACTTGATTTTATGATATAATATTAGTACAATCATGTGATACACTGATGGTTAGTTTTCTCTTGCGAGAGACAGAGAGAGAGAATACCTTGCAGAGTTGGCAATGTCGTCTTCTTCTTCTTCCCGTCTCCTCTCTCTCTCTCTCTCTCGGCAGTTAAGCAGCTTCAGACTCCACACCTAACCTCCCAAAGTCACATTTACTCTTAAGATTCTCCCTTTTTCTCTCTCAGTAATCTTCATTCCATTCAGTTCGCCAGTGCTCAGTACCTTTCTGTCGCCGCATCAGCTCACCATCTTCCCCGTACGGACCAGCCGGCCGGCAACTAAGCTTCTAGAGGGAGAGGGCAAGCTCGAGGCAGAGCTCCGGCTGTTGTTTTAAGGCAGTGAGTGGACGGGGGGTTGGTGGTGTAGAGATGCCGCTGGTCAGGTTTCAGCTCAGGAACGAGTACGGACTCGGGAAGCCCGAGCTGTATGGCGAGGCCAGCCGAGAAGATCCGAAGGCTGTGCTGGACGGCGTCGCTGTTGCTGGACTCGTCGGGATCTTGCGCCAGTTAGGCGATCTTGCTGAGTAATTCTCTTGCTCTAAATTTGCTCGAAATGTGTGAGCTGCGGGTTGCTTGCGGTTGCAATCTGTTTAAGCTCTATTTGGCGATATATGTTGATGAGTAGAACAGCAAATTACCTGCAACAAACGAATGGAGCTCTTGGGGCGCCAGAAATTCGCTGTTGATTGTTCACTACCTGCTTCAAATTGAATCTCCTTTTGCTCTGTCTTGAAGCTGATTGTTACATTTCAAGGACTGTGTGTCTTACTTCCATGAATAGTCAAAGTTGGCATGCAGGTTTCACTCTGCTTGATTGCTCCATGGGCTTTTCTTCTTATTTATTTTTCGGGAGTTGTTTATAGTTTTTCTCCTAAAGATATTTTTGGGAAGTTTGGTAGGTTTTCGCTTGTTGCCTGAATTGCTGATTAATTTGACGAGAGTGAATCATTGGAAAATCGTCTCTTTTGATAGATATGTGGCCTCTTTGCATTTTGGCTCCGCTGTTTAGCTAATTATGAATTCAATAATGGGAGGTTTTTCTGGCCAAAATTAATGTTGAGTTATTAATATTTATGCTACCACTGCACATCCGAATGTTTGTCTTTGTGATTAAATGCGCTTTTGCATTTTTCAATTGAAATGGAGGCTAGGTATCTCGAAAGGGAAAATTCTTTAGATGGCAGTGATGAGCTGCAATGTAAATCCTTAAGTCTCATGCTTCTTCTTGATCTCAATATCTGGAATAGCTATCTGTGGATTATTTTTGAAAATATCCACAGAGAGGGTTGCTGGGCGTTGCTATTTTTCGAGCTGTCATTATGCGCAATATTGTTGCTGAATGTTTTGTCTATTCAATACCTCCCAGTCCTTTTTCGATTTAACCCTGATAGAGTATTTCTGTTCTAGATTTGCAGCCGAGGTTTTTCATGGTTTACAGGAACAAGCTACAACTACAGCAACTCGTAGTCATAATTTGATGGGTCGCGTTCAACGGATTGAAGCTGCTCTTCCTCCCCTGGAAAAGAGAGTGCTGGCCCAAACAAGCCACATACATTTTGCTTATACAGCTGGTATGGATGTATTTTTTCTAGATCTGCTCTCTGTTTAACCAACTTATGCTATTAAGGATTTTTTATACCCTTCTCTTTTGGGATTTGATGCGAACTTTTCCACATTTTTTTATTCCTCAACCTGGTAGAAAGAAAGCATAGAGCTCATATGACTACCACAAGTTCATTTAGATGTATAAAAGAATTCTAGATGAATATGCCTATGAAGTTTACCTGCGTTTTGCTTACAAACCACTTTTAGATAGACCTAACTCCCTTTACTTTGATTAAGTTTACCGGTACTTTTATTGATCTTCTTATACATCTCATTGTTCTAGAATCCTGCATGCATCTCAAATGGTTCAAATCCTTATTGTAAAACAGTTGCCTTGCAGGTTCTGACTGGCATGCTCGGATTCGAAATGAGCAACACCATTTCATTGACAACGACTTGCCTCGATTTATCATGGACTCCTATGAAGAATGCCGTGATCCTCCTCGTCTTCACTTGCTTGACAAGTAATGGCAATTCATGAAAAAGAAAATACTTTCAATGAATGAAACACACATATGCTTCTAATTTTGGGAATGGATTCTGAATATTATCCCCCTTCCTCTCCCTATGTTAGATTTGACACTGGGGGCCCTGGTTCATGCTTGAGGAGATATTCAGATCCTACCTTTTTCAGAAGAGTATCAATGAGAGTAGATGAATCAAACACTGCAAAAATTCGGAGAGACAAGAAGTCTCGTAAAATTAAGGTAGACATTTGTGTAAAGATTGGTGAGATGGTTGTGCTGACATTGCGGTATTTTTAATATTAGTGGATATTTTCTGTTCTTATTATCAGTCTCCTGTTTGTTCAAATCTGAGTTTGATATCTTTTCTTGCACTTTCACTTGTATCGGTAATTGAATTGGTTTATCCATTCAACAGAAGAAAAGATCGTTTTCCAAGAATGGCGAATTTTCACGTGGGACCTCAATATCCAACCGCAGTAGCAGGTATGGTAGCCACAAATAAAACGACCATGTACTTGCTCCATCTCAGTACTTGATTAAATCTTATGTGATCCTAATGTGTAGACTGCAATTCTCCTCGCCTATTGCTAATGGACGGGCGTCTCCAACTGTTTCGATGGAGGATCTGACATTTGATTCTGGCATGGGAGACTGCTTAAATTCATTCGATTCAAGATCTGGTTCAGGATACATTGAATGTATCTTCAGCCAAAGTGACAACATGCAACTCGATGAACGTGGATCTAATAGATCATTATCTTCTAGGCTGATGCAGCGTGAGGATTCTGTTGATTCAGTTTCTCGTGATGAAGTAAGTTTCAGAGCATCTAGCATTACGAGGAAGAAATGTATCAAGACCTCGTCTGCCCAAATGATGCAGCATGACGGTCCTATTGGTTCAGTATCACACGAGGAAGAAAGTGCCAGTAAATCTAGCAGTACGAGGAAGAAAGGTTCCAGGACCTCATCTGCCCAATTGATGCAGCATGAGGGTTCTGTTGGTTCAGTGTCTCATGAGGAAGAAAGTGCCAGTATTCCTAGCAGCTTGAGGGAGAAAGGTTCCAAGGCAACATCTACCCATCAGATGCAGCACGAAGATTCTGTTGGTTCATTGTCCCGTGAGGAAGAAAGTGCCACCATTTCGAGCAGTATGATGAAGAAAGTTTCCAAAGCTTCATCTAACCAACTGATGCAGCATGAGGATTCGGTTGGTTCGGTTTCTCATGGGGAAGAAAGTGCAGCTATATCCGTCTGTTCTGGCTCTCCACCAAGGATTGTCTCCAATTTGTCTTCTGACACTTGGGAGCAGAAGACTGAGATAGTGGAGCCCAATGAGCCAAATATATGTAGAGATAAAGCTCCAGAGTCAGTTTCTTCTCACTTCAGTGTTGGTAGGCAAGAGGAAGCTGTTACTGCTACAAAAATTGATAAGCTTGATATGCAACGCAATGCTTCAAACATCGCACAATCGATCTCAAATGAGAACCAAGTTGGTGATATTGATAGTGAAGCAGACCATTATGTGGATGCACTTAATACAATTGAATCCGAATCTGAAATGGATCTTGATTTTCAGACAAAGCGAGAGGTGGAGCAGTTCTTGTCCAGTACTAAAGATACTGAAATAAGGGTTGCAGCAGAGGAGCTTACGTCACACAAGGTTGATCAACAATCTTCTAATCCAGGGTCTGATGATGCTTTTGATGTTTTATCTAGTAAGGAAATACCTGTAGATTTACGTGAAGGAGCTTCTGAAATTTCTGCTGAAGAACAATCTCCTCGAGTTGTTGGGACATCTGCTGGTTCTGATTGTCTACCAGGCATAAGTGTCCGCCAGGATTATGTTATCGATGCTCCAAAGGTGGAAGCTGGTTTGCATGTTTCATCATCTCCGAGGTCCTTTCCACCACAAGATGAGATTAAGACCAGCAGCTCTGCCAAGCATCAAGAATCACCTATCAAACTTTCTGGTGTTGATTTTTGGACAAATGGAGGTTTACTAGGACTTCAACCAGCAAAGCCACCGGTTTTTGCTCCATCAGATACTGCCAATGTGATCCATAACCCCTCAGTTCCAACTTCAATACAAAAAGATGATGATAATGGAGACAAGTTGCACGTTCATGAAGATGATGAAGCTAGTCTTTCTTTGAAGAAGATAACTCCGGTGTATTCATCCTCTGATCCAGGCGCTGATATAGAGAATTCTTGTCATTCAAATCACAGCAGCCTGTTAGGTCGGGCTAATGGGCACGGCATGAGTTCAACCACTGTAGTGGCGCCTGGAAGTGCAGTCCCTGTTGCTCCAACGCCCAAAGTTGCAGATGTTGAACCTACCAAGGACAGTGAGGGGAATTCATCTGGAGTTTTTGGACTAGGTCACAGGTTGTTTGTGGACAGCTTCAGAAAAAAGCTTTGTCTGGTTTATGAAGAAAAATCAGAGTTACTTGCCTCTGACATATCTGCAGTTGATGAACGACAGGAATCTTCACATCACAAAGTTGCAGAGAGAATCTGTATGGATCAGTTTGAATCTCTCTCACCTGTAAACTCGTTTCCACCATCACCTCCACTTGAGCACATGAAAATATCTTTCCATCCGGTTAATGACCTTGCAACCTCCAAACTCGGATTGAGATTTTCCGATGAGGGTAACTGTCGAGAAAAAGTTACTAACATGTTTGCTTCATTTCAATTGGTTCCTCAACCTGCTGTTCAGTTGCATGGGCCTGGTTCGGATTCTGAAGATGATGATGACAATGACACGTTCTGCCAGTCATCTCCCTGTATCTCTGAAGACCGTCTGAGCAATCACTCTGAGTCAAACTCCGAGAAGTGGGAATCGAACTCACATGATGTGTTCTATAGGCTCTCAGTGGAGTCTGCTTCAGCACCAACTAGATATGGAAATTGTGTGAAGGAAGCTGGAAGGCTACAACCAGATAATAGGGTGGAACCACCAGACTCATTTCCTGATTGCGTTAGTGAGCCTACGCTCAACCTTCCCAGCTTTGACTCCATCCGATCTTTTCCAATGCAAGAAAAGAATGATAAACCTGAACTGCGGAATGTTGATCTCCCTGTGCAACCTACTGATCAGTCTACTCCACTGCCTCCACCTCTCCCACCAGTAGAGTGGCGTTCTATGAAGCCCGATGCTGATGCGGCAGAAGTCGAACATGAAGCTTCTCAGGCTTTAAACTATGCAACCTATTTGAATCATTTGGCTCTTCACGATCAACAGCAATCTAAACAAACTCCTGCAAGGCCTCAAAGTACCGTCGAAGAGATTGTCCAAGATTCCATGGAAAGAAAGGTAGACCAATTTCCCCTTGTATCTACATTAATATTTCAAACTATGTACAAGTTTAAGCTATGTATTTATGGTCTTCTTATTCAATGCTGCTTCAGGACCAGCAGAAATCAAATGTTAACAAGGATTCTATTCCTAAGGGCGGTAATGGAGGGACAACTGATGATAAGGAGGATTTTCTGCAGCAGATCCGGGCAAAAGTGAGTACATCCTGTACTAGATAGTCCGGCAATCTCTCAATTTCTTTCAAGGTCACTAATACACTTCCACATCAATGTGCATCTGACTTTTCTTTGTCCAGTCATTCAACCTCAGACGAACTGTTACTGCAATGCCTGCTGCTCCTGCCCAAGCGGCAGCTGCGAACGTTAAAGTCACTGCAATTCTCGAGAAAGCAAATGCCATTCGCCAGGTTTTCTCATAACCACCATCTTTTACGACTGCCTCCTAGTGGTCCTCATTTCTGATGCATGACCACAATCGTCTCGAATGTGAGGTTTCAGGCTGTTGGGAGTGATGATGGAGAAGACGACAGCTGGAGCGACACTTGAGAGTCTTCACTCGATGTAGCGCCATCGAGTTACCTAAGAGGGAAGCCTCCTGCTTCGGTCCGCATCGATTGTACATGCGAATAATAATGTCGAGGCTCCTGCCTTTCCCTTCTTTCTTTCTTTCTTTCTGTCTGTAATTATAATTTGTAGGACTTTAAGCTTTGTATCTTATTGTGACATTGATTCCTGTCATGAACTTGTGGGTCCTTCATGCTCTACCATGCAACCCATCTTGATTTGTGCTTCCATAAAATGTGGCGAATGATGTGCTCGTTTAATGAGCTTAGACGTAACATGGTGAACTCGGTCAGTAACGGTAGATTTTATGTTGCTAAAAGGTATTTTTAAATCTCTTTTTAGTAGGAAGAGTTATACTGACAGTACTATAAATTTGTCAATTTTTCTACGTTAGTCTTATAAGTTTAAAAATACATTTTTTAGTCCTAAATATTTGTTCCGTTATACATGTTAAGTTCACTCCGTGAATTTCCGTTAAATAGTAGCTGATGTGAATTAACGACGTTACTTCCTCGTATTTTTACTGATACTCTTATGATGTGGCACAAGAATTGTTTGAGAATTGTAACGGTATTCGTAAAAGTTCGTTATTTCTCATAAATTAGTCCTATAAGTTTTAAAACGGTATTTTCAGTCCTAAATATTTTTTTCGTTACATGTATTAAGCTCATTCTCTCATGTGTTGCTGATGTATAATGGAACAAATATTTAGGACTGAAAATGTCACTTTAAAACTTAGATGATTGACTTATAAGAAATGATAAATTTTAGGGCTTCTAATATAATTATCTCGAACCACCTTGCCACGTGTCATATATTTGACATATAAGAAATGTCACCCCTTTCTATATCAGAATATTAACGGAAAAAAAGAGGAAATGATATTATTAGTCCACGTCAGCGACTATTTAATGAAAATTTATAGAATGAATTTATAGAATGGACTTGACGTATGTAACGAAACAAATATTTAGAACTGAAAATACTACTTTTAAATTTATGGGGCTGACTTATAAAAAATTAATAAATTTATAAAACTGCCAATATAATTCTCCCCTGCACAAAAAGTTGAAGGCAGCACCCATCATGGCCATCAAAGGAAAAGGTACCACAGAGAAAAAGTCTTCCACCAAAAAGGGGGCACCTGAATCTTTTTGCCATGCAACTTTTATTAAGTCATCGGCATCGATCTAAGACTTACTTTCGTGAGATTTTGGTGAGATTGAGATTTCAATTTTGGATCCTTGCAATGCAAAATTTACTAGAAGGGGCTTTTTGGGTATGAATTTTAACGGACATCGACTTCGTTAACTATACTAGATTTTTAGTGAAATCTTCCTGCTAGGCCCATTAATTAGCTCTGTGATGAGCAATGGCTAAAGGGGCAGCAATAACCAACATGTTTGGATTAAGAGGGTGATTTTCTTCTTGCTTTTAAAAAAAATCTAAATTCAAATATTATAAATAAGGAAAATTTACAATTTGAAAAGTCTTTAAGGAAAATTTACGATTTGAAAAGTCTTACTCTTTAATGGACCGATTCTGCTCAAATTTTTATTAGTCATGGTATATTCTGCATCTAAATATATCAATCTATAAGACTCTGGAAAAAAGAGCTATAGATTAGCCGGGATGAATCTAGAAAATTTAAAATTTGAATCCAAGTGATGTGAAATTTAAAGGAAGAGTTAAAAAAACACGAATTAAGGGGTGAAATATAATAATTCGAGTATTCAGACAAAAATCAAGTGAAATTCACATCGTATTTCACTGTTTTTATCAATCCAGGCGATTTTATCGCACTACGTACCTCCTTAAATCCATCCCCGAGATTGACTAAAGCTATATTTTGCTAGCTCAATCCACAATGCGGAAGCACGCAAAAGGCTTCAGATGAGACTTCAAAGAGTCTCCATTTCCTAACTCACATAAAAGACTGAAAAACTGAAAACAACACGAGTATTCGGTTGCTCATTTATTCGGTATGAAACACGGTGTCGGTGATGCCGTCTAGGCGATGCTGTCGGTCCCTGTCATGCCGAGCTCCCTCAGGACATCGGCGCACTCGGGTAGCGGGTCCTTCTTCATGAACCCGAGCGGGTTCGCGAGCCGGACCGGGGACGAGATCCCGTTCTTGGACGTGAGGCTGATCTTGGCGCTCTTCCTCAGGAACGTGTCCTTGCTCTCCTCGTCGCAGCCTTCCTTGCTGCTCCTCGCAAGCACGACCTCGCAGATCTCATCCTCGTGCTCCTCGTCGACCGGGAGCCGGTACATTCCCGAGGCGTCGGTTGTCCCTTCGACGCTGTACGTCAGGCTCCCGCCTTCCCTGTCCCGGCACTCCAGCCGAACCTTGGCACCTGCAGAATCCCAACAAGAAAATTCTGCAGTTTCAGTGGCTGAGCCGCTAACCGGATGGGAAAAATGGTCATGCACTCTTTCATTTTTTTTTTAGTTTGAATCGTTTACGTTTGTGGGAAACTCGTACCTTCCATGTACTCACTGACTCTGGTCACGAACTGCGTACGGCAGGTGTCGCAGTAGACCTTGCCCTCCACGAAGAAGCGAGACTGTGCACGAGCGGTTCCGAGGAGGGACAGGAAGCAAGCAGCCGAGGCCAGGAGGAAAATAACCTTCGACGAATAGGCCATTGATAGTGATTTCTCTTTGTCTCGATCTCGAAAATCTTCCGCAAGTATGGTCTTCTAAGGAAGAACGCATCGAACTCTTTAATAAGACACGACAAGGTTTATTTTTAGGTGGTTGTTAGTGAAATTCTGAGGCTGTCGTTTCCTGGGTTGCCACGAGTGGTGGGAAGCAGTGGTTTGACCCTTTCTCTTCTTTCTACCAAGTGATTGTGCCGTGGGCATCGTTTGTTCCTCCTTGCTTCTTTTTGGTGAAAAGGAAGGTTATTTACGGTTTCAAAAGGAACCGAAAGAAGATGGAAATAAATGAATACGGAAAGTTTTGGTACAATCGAATCGAGACTTCTGTACTAAACTCACTTATCTGCATGGGAAATTATTTGTTTGGAGCTCCCTTATCGATTTCTTAAAATTAATTGGAATTATCAATTAGATTTTAATAAATCTCATCATTACGACTAGATTATATATTTTTTTGGCAAATGGTTACACGTACAAATTTTGTTTACGATCTCAACTCATTTACTAAAACTAATGCCAGGTTAAACTTCGGTTTGTCCCTCACCATGGCATGCTTGTACGAGGTTCCCCTAATTAAGCAGGTTCAAGGTTTTAACTATTAACTAACAAAAAAATTTGTCTTTTTTAGAGAAATGAGATTAGGTGCAATTGTCTTCGCTGTCGACTTGTCCTGAATTTAATTCTTATTATTGAAATTTTTCAATGTACTTTTTCATTCCTCTATTCCTTTTATTCTCTTCTAATAACACAAGCATCGTTCATAACACAAAAAGAAAAGTCATTCATTAGCTCAATAGACATTTGTCTCAATACATTCCCTAGAATGTCATTGTATTAAATGTGAATCGCATCTTTCTTAATTTCAAGTCGAGAAAAATATCATTGCATTAAATATTGTTTCCAAATTTGTCTTTGATCCAGAAATTGAAATAGAAAAGATAAAAAGGGGAGGTTTGTGATGATTTTGAAATCTTTTATAGTAGGGAATATAGTATCCTTATGCACGATCGATATGGTCAGACTCTGTTATGTATTTCTTACTATATTCTCCATAGGCCCTCTTATATCTTCCTTCTCCAACCTCGGATTATGGAAGAAGGAGAGGTAGGAACCGAGGAGAAGGTATCAGCAACAACGGCTTTTACTGCGGAATATCTCACGATATTCATATTGATCTATTATATGCATCTGTGCATCTAGAATTAATATTTTTCTAAGCAAAAAAGAACATTATTTTTTTCGAGAAATGAGATTTGATGTAATGATACAGCATTTAAACTGAGACCAAAAGGTTCCGAGTTCAACAGAGTATCTTAATTGCAATTGTGTCTTCTCTGCATACCGAACAAAAAAAAAAGTACATATGTTTTCTGACAATGTACATAGGGAGATAAGTACCTTAAAATATGTTCTTATAATTCGCTTGGTCGTTTTTACATAGAGAAGTGAACAGATACGTCTAATAAGGTGCACCGGCAAGTCAAGCATCTTAACACATCTACCGATCCATATATGCAAGAAAAACATACATGCACATACGTGATCGATCGATCGATACACCAGACACATACATGAAATACGTCATAGATACGATAGATGTTACATTATCGAACATCCAACGGCATTGTCATCACTGAAATAAGCGCCAGGCCGGTCCTGTATCATGTCTGAGTAAGCCGGCTGGTTGAAGTAACTGATGTGGCCGCGCCTCGAGTACCTGTTCCTCTGATAGTAGCCGTGGTCGGAGCCGGAGTAGTTATGCGGTATTGATGAGAAGTAGTACGACCCTGTCGAGTACTGCTGATGAGGGTTTGCTTGGTTGTAGTATTGATCGAAGGTGTATTCCGGGTCGGTGAGCTGGTAAGGCCACGGCTCGACCACCTTCCCGGTCCTCTTCACCGCGTTGATGATCTTCCGTTGATCGGCGAATCCCATGACCGTCACCTTGTGCTGGTCCCGGTCTATGTCTACCTGGTGGATTCCTGTGATGCATATGAACTTATTCCCTCAGTTTTTCATTTTCCGAATCTTCAAATTTGAGTCGGATCGATTTGTGTTCATAGTTATTTTTTAATTGCAAAGGAGGTCTCTGAGTTTAGAAAAAAAGGATAAGATGAATAGAAAAATAATATGCAGTGAAAAACTCCACTGTTAAGAATCAAATACACGACTTCTTTTTTTCTGTTGGAAGCATTATTACTGTATCAAATTTCAACTCCCTACTGTAAATAGCTATTTTTCGACTGTAAAGGATGTGCATGGTCCATAGAAAGGAAAGGACGTGAAAAATAAAAAAGAACAGAGTTAGTCCTGCAGATAAAAATCGAATCCAAAATCTCATGATTTTTTCTGAATAAAGACAATATCACTGTATAGAGCTCCACGAATCAATACTTAGTTATTTCCTTGGATAAAATTAGTGGCTTGTGTTTGTATATGAGAAATTATCCAAAAACATCCACAAAGGGGAGTTTTGGCATGCTGACGTTTCAAGGGTATTATGAATAAATTCACTAATTTATAATAATAATAATAATAATAATAATAATAATAGTTGAACTTATACCTTTTACGTTTTTGAGAGACTTCCTTATCTTGTTCTCGCATCCTGAGCAATCCATATGGACATACATCTCCACAATCTGAAACGTCAAGGAAATAAAAATCACATTTCTTAACGCAAATAAATAAAATAATAAATAAAAATATGACAAAAAAAAAGAGATTCTCTTGATACCATTTACTAAAGAACTCTATTGAATATATAACGGGTATATCGTGTGGTAGACATAGTGTCACGAACAATAAGATTTAAGTTATTTTATAATTTTTATTAAGAATACTATAAATAAAATAAAAACAACAGTAAGAATAACTTAATCTTATCAGTTTGTGACATCTCATAAGTATTATCACGCGTTATGCTCGTTACATATAAAACTCTCTCTTAGCGAAGACAAGAAAGGTGTTTTGATGCGTTAACAGTTTTTCTCGATGAAAAGATTTAAAAATCTTGATTATATTTAAGGAATTCCTTGTTTACGTACTGAAATTTGGCATTGGATGAAATTTTCTCGACTTCAGAAGGTGATCCTGGCACACCCTTAAACTCATCCCTGAATTCTGTCCGGAAAAATGTTATATTTTCGTTTTGTTTTTAGCCTCCTAGCACCACGAAATCAACTATCGATGTAGCCCTTGAAACACCAGACCTCTCGACCCGAATTCAGGTCCTGCTGTACATCTACGTACTTTCTGCCATGAGAGACGGGAGACGGGAGCGGGGGAGAGAGAGAGAGAGCAACGATTACCGTCATGTCGAGAGCGTGGTAGAACCCGATCGAACTTTGCTTGCTTCTAGATTTTGTGTGTGCAAGTTTGCACGATGTCGATGATGGATGAATGGGAACCACAACGTGATCTTATATATAGTACACTAAATAATTAATTCGCAGTTAAGCAATCCAATGTTTGGAGGGAAAGTAGGAGGAAAAAGCCATTATTTAAATATAAATATTTAAATCGAAAAGTCTCCTTCAAAGATTTTATTGTTTTAATATAAAAATGTTATCGAGTAAATTACCAAATTGGTCCTCAAAGTTGTAATGAATTATCAGTTTAACCTCAAAATTTGAAAATCATCAATTTAATACTCACTATTCACTTCCTTCAATCAATTTGGTACGGGCGTTATAACGTCGTTTGCATCCACATGCCAGTGGTGAGTTCTGAATGGTTGAAGAAAATATAATTTTATCAACTTAGTGATTGCCATGTGGCATGTGGGGACCCTAAAAAGCGGTAGCCACCGTCCACGTCTGCATCCGTAAACGGTGTTATAACGTCCGGACTAAATTGACTGGCGGAATTAAATACTGAGGACTAAATTCATGACTTTGAAACTTTGAGGACTAAATTGATGACTTACCACAAATTTGAGGACCAATTTGAGTTTTTTTTCTCTTTTACGGGTCAACTTGATCCCGACAGACAATTGCCTCATCCTTGGCGGGAAAATGCATGGAGGTTTCATGGAAAGGGAACTTTAAATTTAACTAGGCTGTCCCTATTGTCATCTTTTGATAATATTATTTGATCTACTCGTTGACGTACGAACGCATCCGCGTAGGATTGAATATTGACAAGTGTTTCGCATTATTTGTCGTGAATGAATAGCATTCGATTATAATTAATTTAAACGGAAATTACGCGTCTAGCTGGTATCGATTTAGACGAGAATATATGCGATCATAGTGGATCAATTATGATAGAGTGTTATTCATTCCCAGTCGACGAGCAATCTCACCTCGTATTATAATCTAGTGTACTTTATGTTCGTATTGAAATGTGTTGGTTGAGATGGTTCGTTACCTTTTCCGGTTAAGTAACAGTTTCGAGCTACAGCCTTTACAGATAGAGAAAGTTCACCTTTTGAGAGGTTTATCCTTCAATTGAATCAATAACATGATTTCAACTAGATTAATCGGAGTTGTTAAGCTTCTAAATATCAGTGCATAAAACATGATCTGTTCAACTGTGTTTTTTCCGGTGATAAAGAAGACACGTGTGTTTTAATATAAGGATAGGACATAAAAATAAATAAATGGCACGTGATTCTCACAGTAATGATCGAACTCAAAATCCCTAGATTGAGAGTCGGAATCTTATACCGCTGTACTAAAATCAAATTTATAACTTCAATTATGTTGACCAAAGGAAAGCAATAAGAAAAATTGTTTTTTTTTTGGATTTTTCGGACGAATACACCGAATATGCAATTGGACAGATATACCACACATGCATCGTCACGTGATTTGTCTGATGTACTGAAAACTTTTTGGAGAGAGTACGGTGTTGGGAACGAAAATGATGGTAGGGAATTAAATTATTGGCTTTTTTAAAATTTTGAATTCGATACTGATGGTAAAATTATATTATGGATGACCAAAATGATAATTTATTATTATTATTATTATTATTGGATAAAATGACCAAAATGGTATTGGTTCACCAATCATCATTATGATTACGTGTTAGATAAGGAGAGCCCGTGGTCTTGCTGAGAAATTTCCCCTGAACGTGACTAGACGACCTCGAAAACGATTATAACCGACCGTGATGTTAACGAGATGACATCGTCAAACGTGACGTGTTGTGTGACTTAAAAGCCAAATATTTTACGATCAATTATATAAGAGAGGCCTTTTTTTTTTATACGTAATGTTCTGATTTTTCCACGAATACATATTTTATTTTTTATCCAGTAGGGAAAAAAATAAGGATGAAGTTGAAAAATCGCTCGTGAAAGTATAATTACCTCTAATTTTTTAAATGTATATTTTATTTTTATAATACATGCTACAAAGATTAAAAATATTATAAAATTAATACCCAATTGTAAAATCATATTAAATATTGTTACATGAAATAATATAACTTTGTGCTCAATTGTATAATTAATAATTGCATACGTAGTACGGGTCGATATCCAGTTTTGTTTAAAAGCCTAATATTTTACGATCAATTATATAAGAATGACTTTTTTAATATTTAATATTCCGATTTGCGTATTCGGCCTTAAACATATCGAATGAACTGAACAGTCAGTGTTAACACTTACCGTCAAAGACATAGTATATATCAAAAAGTCGGTGTCTGCCAAAACTTGGGTTCAAAGACTCCCTTTTTAAAAAGCTTGCTTCGAGGGGACCCAAACCCGAGAACTCAACCTCTAATGCAAGTGAGTTTTGAATCATTAAGTCACTGCAAATTGGTGATATTATATAGGCAAGACTTGCCCGTTGTAAAGAATCTCATTTGTTTCCCGGTCTGTACAACTAGTATACAGAAATCTAATGGGTCATAACTAATCAAATTCAAGTCGGGTGGACCCATGAGGGGGTGAGGCTCTTGCAAAGTAAATTCTTTCCATTCACAATATTAGATCCCACATCGGTCATATGAGAGGATCGTAATGAGTTTATAAGATAACTATACACCTCCATCTGATAACTTAAGCTTTTGGGAAAAACGGACTTAGTTTCTTATAAGACCGATCAATAATAATTTAATATATGAGTGTTCGACAGTAGTCCCCCACTGACATAAACTTACAAACCTGGTAGTCTCCTCTCGGTCCAAGTCATCGACTCTGTCAATTATCTCAAATAATATGGTGAACAGAATCAATTACAGTTAAGAATTGGCAATTACTATCTCTATATTATATTAGACGGGAGGAGACTCTGCACGTTCTCACGGAATATTTCCGATCTACTTATTTGGTCATCGCGCTCGACGGTCCACTTAAACAAGAGTATGTCGAATTTCAGGGGTACAGAGAGTGATTTGCCACCACTCATGTCTAAATCATATAAAACACATCAAGTGCGTTTGGCATCAAAATATGAACCCGACCCAAAAGCTCGTGGGCCTCATTCCAGAATTTGACAAAAAAAGACTTCGAAAATATGTCAATCTCGAACAACTTAAGTTCGGTGTAGTGGTACTATCCTAAGTTTAGGATCAAGAGGTCCATTATTCTAACAATGTTGATTTGCATAGAAGTAATAATAACAATGTCCCTTCCACTCGGGACTGTGGAATGATCCAAGATTCGATTCTCACCCATGGGACGGGCAATTACAAGAATGAATTTGATATCTCTTTTCAATATGAACCGTTAGCATCTAAAGTACAGTGGGACATGACCAATCCAGTTCGAACCGAGAAGGCCCACTAAGGGGTAAGACTTTGTCAATGTGAATTTTCTCTATTCATAAGATTCGAACCCAAACCTTATTTTAGAGAAAGGGGAACTCTACCACCTCAATCAATCCACTTTGGTAATGAGTTGGATGTTTGGGCGTTTGATAAAATGCCCTGATGCAAAGATATGGGATGAAAAGGATGATTTTACTGAGTTTAGTCTTGTACCCTGGTTAGAATTTGCTGGGCAGGTGGAAGGCGAGAACACAAAACGGTGTCGCATTTTGGGCAGGCAAAGCATGGGATTTCTATGATTTGTGCTTGGTTTCTCTCCACCATTGCATGAGGCAAAAAGAACTCCAATTAAAAATCAAATTGAATGCATTTGTTTGAGGGGCATGGTGGGGATTTGCTCTCATGCAAGTGATACAAGCAGTTCTCAAGAAAAAGGTCACCATAAAGATCTTATATCTTAAATAATACGGTGGACAGAACGAATCACAGTTAAGAATTTATATTCCCTCTGTCCTCATTGTGCAATCTGTAAAAGATTTTGTGCACCGTTGTGGAATGCCACCGATCTGCTCCTTCGGTTTTCGAGATCGATAGCCGGTTCGAGCAAAAGTATATCAGATTTTATGGGGAATTTGCCATCATTCAGTTCAAAATTGCAGAGGAACTTAGCCATTTTGATCAAATACACTAAAGTGGGCTTGGGCTTTCTTTTGTTAATAGAAAGGGCTCACCATAAAAAAATAAAGGATCTTGCCCATATTCCATATGGGCCCATAGCCCATAATATGTCCAATTTAGGACACAGTTACGATGATGTGGCAGTGCTTACATAATAACACTAATCAATAAAATTTAATTTTCTTATAAAAAAATCTAAAGACAATCCAGATAACAGCTACATTTGACGTGTTGGTATCGCTACCTGAGTACAATCATGTGGTGATGACACCATTTCATAAAATATAATCATGTGGTTCAACATCACAATCCTCGACTCGAGACTAGGAGGTCTTGGATTCGATTTCCATTGGCAGGGATCCTGCGCCCCCATTAATCCTATGTTCTTTCTGTCTTGCTCAGGACATATGAATTTACTTTATAATAGAAAAAAATTATATTTTCTAGTGGATTAAATATTTGGTGTGTTGCTTCGACTCGTAACCAGGAGATTATAAGTTCGATCCTCATCGTGAGAGTTATCTATCGTTTTGTTCTCTTTATTTCCTGTCCTAGTTTTAGGCTCATTGGCTTCTTTTATCACTAGAAAAAAAATATTCAGTGTGTATTAATAATGACTTTGAACAAATGTCCGCCCACCGAATTTGAATCCACATAAGATTTCAATTTTGAATCTTATGCATCGAAAATTATCACTTCATGGAGTGATCTACCTTGAAATTAAATTAGTTGACATCAATTAGATATCTCCATACGCAAAAAAATATATATATATATATATTATTGTGTGGCGCCGTGAATTTTCCTTTCTCTACATTTTCATATTGGAGGTACGGAACCACCAAGGGTGATGGACGATGAGAACATATGTGATTACAATGAATCAATTTTGATAGAGTACTATTCATTCCCAGTGAATGAGTAATACCCACCTAGTATATTATAATCTAGTGTACTTTATGTTTGTACCAAAATGTATTGGTTAAGGTAGTTCATTATTTTTTTCATTTGAGTGAAAAAACAGTTACGAGCTACGGTCTTTGTAGATAGAGAAATTTCAACTTTCGAGAGATTAATCCTTCAATTGAATTAATAACATGATTTGAACTAGATTAACCAGGGTTGTTAAGCTTCTAAATATCAGTGCATAAAACATGTTTTATTCAACTGTGTTTTTTCCGGTGACAAACAAGACTTGTGTGCTTTAGTATAAGGATAGGACATAAAACTAAATGAATGACACGTAATTCTCATAGTAAGGATCGAACTTAAAATTTCTAAATAGAGAGTCGGAGTCTTATACCACTGCACTAAAATCATATTTGTAACTTCAATTATGATGACCAAAGGAAAGCAATAAGAAAAATTGTTGTTTTTTTTTTGGATTTCCTGACGAATACACCGAATATGCAATTGAACAGATATACCACACATGCATCGCCACGTGATTTGTCTGATGTACTGAAAACTTTTTGGAGAGAGTACAGTGTTGGGAACAAAAATGATGGTAGGGAATTAACTTATTGGCTTTTTTAAAATTTTGAATTCGATACTGATGGTAAAATTATATTATAGATGACCAAAATGATAATTTATTATTATTATTATTAGTATTAGTATTATTATTATTGGATAAAATGACCAAAATGACCAACATGGTATTGGTTCTCCAATCCTCATTATGATTACGTGTTAGATAAGGAGAGCTCGTGGTCTTGCCGAGAAATTTCCCTGAACGCGACTTGACCTCGAAAACGATTTTGGCCGACCTTGATGTTCACGAGGTGACATCGTCAAACGTGACGCGTCATGTGATTTAAGAGCCCAATATTTTACGGTCAATTATATAAGATAGAGACCTTTTTTTTATACGTAATATTTCGGTTTTCCTGCGGACATATATTTTTTTTTTTATCCAATAAAAAAATCAGAATGAAGTTGGAAAATTACTCGTGAATGTATAATTTACCTCTAGTTTTTTTAAGTACATATTTTATTTTCATAATACATGCTACAAAGATTAAAAATACCATAAAATTAATACCCAACTGTAAAATCATATTAAATATTGTTACATGAAATAATATAACTTTGGGCTCAATTGTTTAATTGATAATTGCATATGTAGTATGGGTCCATATACAATATTATTTAAAAGCCCAATATTTTACTACGAATTATATAAGAATGACATTTTTTTATACTTAATATTTTGATTTTCGTATGCAGCCGCAAACATATTAAATAAACTGAATAACCGGTGTTAACACTTACTACGTTAACGTTGCACCACCAAAAGCATAGTATATATTAAAAAGCCAGTGTCTGCAAAAACTCGAGTTCAAATAGTCCGTTTTTAGAAAGTTTGTTTAGAGAGGGAACCCGAACCTGAGAACTCGACCTCTGGTGCGAGTGAGTTTTGAATCATTAAATCACCGCAAATTGGTGATATTATATAGGCAAGACTTGCCCATTGTAAAAAAATCTCTTTTTTTTTTCCGGTCTGCACAATTAGAATCCAGAAATCTAGTGGGTTATAACTAATTCAATTCGAGTCGGGTGGACCCATGAGGTGTGAGGCTCTCACAAAGTGAATTCTTTCCATTCGCAATATTAGATCACACATCAGTCATATAAGAGGATTTAATGAGTTTATAAGATAACTGAGTACCACTATACGATAACTTAAGCTTTTGGGATAAACAGACTCAGTTTCTTATAAAGGCCCATCAATAATAATTTATTATATGAGCATCTGACAGTAATCCCCCGCTGACGTAAGTTTACAAACCCGATAGTCTCCTCTCGGCCCAAGTCATCGACTTCACCAATTAACTTAAATAATACGGTGAACAGAATCAATTACAGTTAAAAATTCGTAATTATCATCTCTATATTATATTTGACGGGAGGAGATTCTACACGTTCTCACGGAGTGTTTCCGATCTACTTATTTGGTCACCGCGCTCGACGGTCTACTTACGTCGAATTTCAGGGGGTGTGGAGAGTGATTTGCCACCAGTCACTTCTAAATAATATAAAACACATCAAGTGCGTTTGGCATCAAAATATGAACTCGAGCCAAAAGCCCACGGGCCTCATTCCAAAATTTTACAAAAAAAGACTTCGAAATTATATCAATCTCAAACAACTTAAGTTCGGTGCAGTGGTATTGTCCTAAGTTTAGGATCAGGAGGTCCATTATTCTAACAATGCTGATTTGCATAGAAGTAATAATAGCAGCATCCCTTCCACTCGGGACCGTAGGGATGAGTAGTTCCAAGAATGAGTTTGATCTTTCTTTTCAATCTGAACTGCCAGTATCTAAAGGTACAGTGAGCCATGACCAATCCAATTCGAGTTAAGAAGACCCACTAGGAGGTAAGGTTTTGCCGATGTGAGTTTTCTTTATTCATAAGATTCGAACCAGTGATTTTATTTAAGAGAAAAGAGCACTCTACCATCTCAATCAATTCACTTTAGCAGTGACTTGATCTTTGGGTGTTTGATAAAATGCCCTGATGGAAAAGATAGGGGATGAAAGGGGTGATTTTACTGAGTTTAGTGTTGTACCCTGGTTAGAATTTGCTGGGTAGGTGGAAGGCGAAAACACAAAACGGTGTCGCATTTTGGGCAGGCAAAGCATGGGATTTCTATGATTTGTGCTTGGTTCCTCTCCCCCATTGCATGAGGCAAAAAGAACTTCAATTAAAAATCAAATTGAATGCAGTTGTTTGAGGGGCATGATGGGGATTTGCTCTCATGCAAGTGATACAAGTAGTTCTCAAGAAAAATGTCATCATAAATATCTTACATCTTAAATAATACGGTGGACAGAACCAATCGCAGTTAAGAATTCATATTTCCTATCTCCTGACTACCCCGTCTGTAGAAGATTCTGCGCACCGTCCTGGAATGTGACCCATCTACTCTTTCAGTTTTCGAGATTGATAGTCGGTTTAAGCAAAAGTATCTCACATTTTAGGGGGCATTTGCCATCATTCAGTTCAAAATTGGAAGGAACTTAGCCATTTTGATCAAATACACTAAGGCTTGGGCTTTCTTTTGTTAATAGAAGGGGCTCACCATAAAAAAATGAAGGATCCTGCCCATATTCCATATGGGCCCATAGCCCATAATTTGGTGTATATATCTGAAATCTACAAATCGGACTTGGCAAAACATGTCCAACTTACGACATGGTTACGATGATATGGCAGTGCTTATATAATAATACAAATCAATAAATTTAATTTTTTTAAAGAATTTTTTTATAAAAAAATCTAAAGACAATTAAGAGAATTAGCTACATTTGACGTGTTGCCGTCGCTACCTGAGTACAATCATTGTTTGGTGATCACACCATTTCATAAAATACAATCATGTGGTTCAACATCATGATAATCAACTCGAAACTAGGAGGTCTTGGATTCAATTCCCATTGGTAGGGATCCTGTGCCCCCATTAATCGTGTGTTCTTTCTATCTTCCTCAGGACATATGAATTTACTTTATAATAGAAAAAAATTCTATATTCTAGTAGATTAGATATTTGGTGTTGCAAGACTTCGACTCATAATCATGAGGTTCTAAGTTCGAACATCATTGTGAGAGTTATCTATCCTTTTATTCTCTCTTTTTCCTGTCCTGTTATTAGGCTCGTTGGCTTCTTTTATCACCGGAAAAAAATATTTAGTGTGTATTAATAATGACTTTGAACAAATATCGGCCCACCGAATTTGAATCCTTGTAAGATTTCAATTTTGAATCTTGTGCATCGAAAATTACCACTTCATGGAGTGATCTATCTCGATATTAAATTAGTTGACATCATTTAGATATCTCCATACGCAAAAAAAAAGGGAGAAATTATTGTGTGGCGCCGTGAATTTTCCTTTCTCTACATTTTCTTATTGGAGGTACAGAACCACCAAGCGTGATGGTGGTCCGATGGTTCAGAGCTCGCTCGTGTGATTTGATAAGATCGAGATCCCGGATTCGAATATCACTTTAAATAATATTGTTAGAAGTGACTCTTGAACTTAAATTTTTGTGAATACCAATTTTGTGAACTATATTATACCTTTAGCGGTACTATAGTGAGGGGTCGGTGGTGTTCGACCATTACGTAACGGAGTGGTTGGATAGCCATTGCTGGTTCCGTCTTTTTCGACATCGTATTGGCTGTATGGAACTTCCCACATCATCATTGGTCAAGAGATTGGTTTTTTTTTTTTTTTTTTTTACTTGCACGAATGAGAAACGAGAGTGGGCCTCGTGGTCCAGACATTGTCTAACCGGTCCACATTTGCTGACAGGATCTCAGGTATCTTCCAAAACATGAGGGAATCTTTTACCAAAAAAAAGAGTCAAAAATTGAACGGAATCTTCCCGGTTGTATGTTTCATCTTTCAACTAGCATCATCAGTTGCTAACGACCCATTTATCTCGTAGTTCCTGAATCAATAGCCATCAGAAATGTATATATCGAGAAGGAGAAAGTTTATTCAAACATGGGACGTATATCCTCTCGTTAATATCTATATTAAATCTGCACACTAAAAGACCCTACTTAAAAATAGAAAGACCCGATTAAAGGTATTGTTTGTTTTGTGAGCTATTTGCACGGTTTTGTCCTCTGTAGCAGTCTATTTAGAGAGATGGATACTCTTGAGCATCACAAGACACTACCACTCTTGGGCCAGAGTCTAAACTGCTCCTGAACTAATTTGGCCGATGGCCAATTCCAAACATCAACAACCCACAATCTCCATGTCCGTGAGTCCGAGTTGGCTCTGATACTATAATATAATTTGAGATCGTCAAAACCATTTCCTCTAAAATGTTAAACTTGTTTAATAACGACGTGGTTTATTATTTATTATTTTTTATTTGACACTCGCACTCACGCACTGGCTGCAATAACTTTAGAGGCCTATTACGTGAAATTAATTAAAGAAAAAAGGGACGTCTGCTTGTGCGATGGTTTGAACTGCGCTCGGAACAGGGAAAAAATATTTTATTTCGGGAAATATCAACATTCCAAGTAGATGTAGAGACAAATCTATTAATAATGTTCTTTGTCCTATAATTATGTTACAGGAATGTTTATTTAAGCAATTGAATATCTCTTTTTTTGGTATATAAAAAATGCATGCATATCTAATATAAGTAGAAATAATCAAATTTCTCTAATTCAATAATATCAAGAAATTATCTGATCTCTTTGACTCTTGTCACTATCCTGGACATGAAATTTAATAAAAATATTAGATGAAATCGGTGAATCTAACATACTATTCTATAGATTCATTGGAACCCGATAGGATGGACAAATCTGAACCCCTTTAAATCCTTCCCCAACTTGAACCGACTCGAACTTTTTTTATAGTAGATCAGTAACTGGATCGACGGTTTTGAGTTGACGTATGTCAAGTCATATAATTCGGGTAAAAAGTTTGCGAAGAAGTTACACATAATGCTCAATAACATAAGGTCAAGTTTTTAATATAACGGAGATACCTTATGATAACTCCGGTGACACCATGATTCAAGTTAAACACAGTCCAACAATGTTTTGTACCACTGAACATAATTTGACTGAGAAAAAAAAAGCTTTTTTCCGGTAGTAAATAGACCTGTACACCTAAAAGAAAATAGGATGATGACAGAAATAAAAAGGTATGAAAAGTACACAGATAAAAATCGAATTTAAAATTTCTTAATTTTATATTGAGTATAATATTATTGTACCGAATTTCTTTTTTAAAAGAAAATGTGGGCATGTACATAAATCAAGGATGGGGCTTCTAGAATTGGACAAGATGCCCAACAATTATCAATGGAACAGTCAAAACAAGCAAAAAGTTGTTTGTTTTTTATAATAATGTGCACGACCAAAATCGTATTTTCCACGGATTGAGCAAATTTCCAGTGGGCACCGCCGCCGATCAACATTGACTCTAATAATCATTGTAATGATCGTCGTCTACTTCTTTACTACTTTTGATCTTTATCTTTATATATCGACTCATTGGAGCGTTGGAGGGCCAAATTAGACCGTCACCCTGTGCTCAACTTCTCTTCCCGATTTCATGTATACGTAGCTCAGGCTAACAACTAGTTCCAGATGACTCGGCCCTCAAACGCTCTTCCAGTCCCTATTACCCTGCATCCCATCTCACTCCTTAACATAAACAACTCTATATCAACATTTTTCATTTATAAGACTCGAATTTGGGGCATTTCTTAAGACGAATCGACATCTCGCCATCTACGCAAACCGTGTTGCTGTACGTATTATTTCTTATATTACAAAGGAGACTACTCGGCTGGTAGTACATGAAATTTCATTACTAAGACTTGAATTTAGAATTTTTCACTCATATATGAATGATGGTATCATTGAACCAAACTTCCCTTTTGAAGTGTCTACTATTTTAACAATTGATGGTAAGTCAGGAGATGCAGAGATCAAGAAGATCTAATTCTAACAGTCTTCTAAAGAAAAATGGTTGGTGCAGTTAGTGCCACTTTTGTCCCATGACTTAGAGATTATGAATTCATCTTATTAGTGAGATTTTTCATGTCAATTTTATTTTATCTTCCTTCTATACTTTTAGACATACGTGTCTCATTTGTATACTAGAACAGGAGGCTTTCCAACACTGGCATTGGTCTTCGGGGAATCATTTCATTGTTGAAGAATACCTTGCGTGCCGTTCACCATCATCTTGGTCATATCCACATGGTCTCATCACACTGACATTCACTGCCATGTCTGGGTCAGGGATCTATACGCCTGATAATTTTTGACATGATACAATATGAAATTAGACGGGTTCGGATTGACTTGTGTAATCCGTTTATATAAATGAATTAAATCGGGTTGAATCCATATAACCCGACATGACACGATTATATTCGTTTAATTATGTGTCTATGTATAAAACACATTAACCCTTTTAAACATATTAAGTAAAATTACAATTACACTACACACATTTAGTTATACGAGTTAAATATGTCGTGTTGTGTCAACCCGATTTTAAATGGGTCACGTTCGTGTTTGAAATTTCTGACTAAACGGGTTGAGACACTTCTGACACGAACCCGTTTAGACATGACACGACGCATGTAAATACGACACGGCACGTATTACCAGCCTCAGGCATCCACCCCATGAAGAAATTGATGTCTACGCTGATCTTGGAATTTGTGAGGGGATCAAATACGAAGGAACTCAAAAGAAAAAGAAAAGGTAAAAGAATATCTTGATATCGCATTTTAGTAAATGGAGAAAATTCACGCTTCAGCATATCCATTTAATTCGAATTGAATTAGTTAAATATTCATAGAATTTTTAGAAATGAGCCGTATTGAAAAAGATGTATTTAAGGGTGTGAATTGAATGGTTTAATAAAAATAGATAAAATAGTCGAAATTTATAAAACATTTTATATATGATCGAAAAAGACATTATTATAAATTTTTTTACTGCCAAAAAATTTTTATAAGTTTTTCAAATTCAAGGGAGAAATTATCTTCGGCACGTCCCTAAATTCATGTTGATTATGTAGTACAATTTTCGATGTGGACGACCTTGAAAGATGCTTGTTTCGTTAATGGAAAGACGGCCTCAATACTCAACATAAAATTTATTCACGCTATCTAGAAATGAAACAGAACAAAATAAATATGTTATGATAATTCTTGCAAGAGAAAAATAAAAATTATTAATATTTTTCAGTGATAAAAGAGATTCGACCGAACCCGAATCTGAATAAAAGAAATTATAAAACACATAAGTGAGGCATGACCGTCCCAACCATATCAGCAAATAATAGTGGATGAAATCACGGACGGCAAACTGTAAGCCTGTGAATCACGAGGTCTCGGTGAACCGCTTGATTTGCGTAAGCCTGTGAATCACGAGATCTCGGTGAACCGCTTGATTTGCGAGCTAATTTGTACGTGAGTTTCCTTCACGGAGAGCATGCTTCACAAAGACCTGCCAATTCCGATTCAAACTGTGAAGGATGTCAGTTGGGAAACCTCTATACCACGCCATGACCGTTCGGCCTTCTTATATCGCACGAGCCACAGTCTTCAAGTCCTTACTCCCAATTTCTCAAGCCATCTCGAGTCCTGTACTGATAGCCCATAGTTCAGCTGCTGTTATGTCGTCACACCTATGCTACGCATTAAACCCCCGAGCCAGCCCCCAGACTCGTCTCTAATGACTCCTCCCGCTCGTGCCAATCGGGATTACCCTTCACGGTCCAACAGTATTAAGTTTCATCCAACTACAAACCGGCTTCTTCTCCCAACCCACCCATCTCCATTCCTTCCTCCTCCCAAGCAAAAGGGGTCTTACATTATCTTAACCAATGCATTTTCATGTTGACCATTTGTTCTTTCCACACTCGGATGCTCTGAAGTCTGAACTACACAAAAACGACAGCACGAACGTGTGGTTCATTGCTATTAATGATTACTTCCAGTCATCGATGAAACTCCAACTTGAGTGGTCGAAAACAGAATATCTTCCAAGGGCAGGAGCAGATGTCCACTCAATAAGAAAGATACTCCAAAGCAATCAAAGAACGTACATTCCCTTCGCCCTCTATAAATACCGATCTCCCATTTCAATTCCTTGCACCAGTTCTTATTAATTCGAATCCAATTGTAATACCTATAAAATACATCGTAACGGAATGGCTTTGCGATCCCATAATCGCCTGCTCATGACTATCCTTACCACCCTCTTATATGTCCTATTAATAATGGATGGCTTGTCCCGGGCCTTCTGTCGTCCCATGGTCCCCGAGGACGAGCTCATCCTTCAGAAACACGAAGAGTGGATGGCCCTACACGGGCGGGTCTATAAGGATGCCGACGAGAAAGAAGCACGTTACAAAATATTCAAAGAGAATGTCAAACTTATCGAGGCCTTTAATAATAACAATGCTAAGAGTTCCAGTTTTACTTTAGGTGTCAACAAGTTTGCGGACCTCACGAACGAGGAGTTCCGGGATGCTTACACCGGGTATAAGAGGATGACCACCACCGGGGCAAAGTCGAACTCGGGGGCTGTGGCGTTTAGGTACAGAAACTTCACTGCCGCCCCGGAATCTCTGGACTGGAGAGCCAAGGGAGCAGTCACTTCTGTGAAGGATCAAGGAAGTTGCGGTAAGTATAGGATCGGTTTTCTTTTCGATTATAAGGAGATCTACACCATCTTAATTAATTAATCCCTCTGTACGAGCTTTCTTATGCCACCAAGGTTTTTGGCCTAGGGAAAGGCGACCGATCAAAAGATTTGAGAGGTCCCGGATTCAAATCTCCATCAAGAACCTCCATTTTTGGGTAGTTCTTGCGCCATGAAACGGGTTTAGGTTTAGGACTTTAAACAAATAACATGATATGCTTCCTGTCAAAAACTTTCCTTAAATTAGCATGGTTGACTGAGGCTAGTTTTAGGAATTTTTTTTTAAGTTCGGTATTATTTCCTTTTTAAATAAGGTTTTCGGGTTGAGTGTTATAAATAGGGGCATGAATAGATATAGGAGTAGAATCAGAATCAGTTATTAGTAGATCTAATGGAATTTGGATAGGTTTCAGACAAGGGATTAAGAAACTAATCTTCACAGTTAATTTTAGTCGTTTATAAATTTCTCTCGTAAAAATTCAATTGTTGAATGTGTTATTATATTCCAACTCAACCAGCTTTCAATTAATATAGTAATTACGTATAGTTGATGAGTTTATCATATTCAAATATCATAATAACTTAGAAATTAATAAGAAAAAATAATATACTAAAATATACCTAAAGTTATCTATAATATACTGATATATGACAAAATAAGGTAAATTAATAAAAATGGTAAAAATCCTCTCTGGCTCCACTACTCAGTAGCAATTAAATGATAAAAATGTCCAACTAATTGTATTAATGAACGTAAGGTAAAACCATCAACGTGTTGCTGTACAATACTCGGAGCCTGTGGGATAATAAACTTTTAGTGTGAGTCCTGTTCCTAAAACTCAACAGGTAGAGTTCTGATCTAGGGCTCCAGTATCATGAAAATTAATGGGTATTTGGACCCGATTACCCTACTTGTAAGAGGAGAAAAAAACTATTGTTGAAGGAGTTTTGTCCCAAATGAGTGGACTCAACTCGAACTTACGCTCGTTATGGTCCTTTTGAATATCAAGCAATTGACGCGGGAAAAATTCTCATTTTGTATGACCCCCGGCGCGCAGGATCCTGCTGGGCATTCTCGGCGGTGGCAGCGACGGAGGGAATCACCATGCTCAAAACCGGCAAGCTGCTGTCGCTGTCGGAGCAGGAGCTGGTGGACTGCGACACGGCCAAAAACCAAGGCTGCAATGGAGGTTTCCAGAACTACGCGTTCCGGTACATCAAGCGGCACGGCCTCGCCGCGGAGGCCAGCTACCCCTACGAGGGGGTGGACGGGAAGTGTGACGCCAAGAAGGCAGAAGACAAGGCGGCCAAGATCTCGGGCTACGAGGACGTGCCCGCGAACAGCGAGAAGGCGCTGCTGCAGGCCGTGGCGAACCAGCCGGTCTCGGTAACCATCGAAGCGAGCAGCGACATGTTCCAGTTCTACTCTGGCGGGGTGTTCACCGGATCCTGCGGGACCGACCTCGACCACGTAGTTACAGCTGTCGGGTTCGGGACTGCTGCTGGCGGGACCAAGTACTGGCTGCTCAAGAATTCGTGGGGGACAGGGTGGGGGGAGAAAGGGTACATGAGGATTAAGAGGGATGTGAGTTCGAAGGCTGGACTCTGTGGTCTTGCCATGAAAGCTTCTTATCCGACATACTAGAAAAGCATGTGTGATGTACGATAACATGGATTACCAGTAAAAGAAAAAGGGGGTCTTGATGTCCCTGGTCCCGTATTTCACCGAAAAAAGGGATTCTGGCACAGGACCTATGTCCCGATCGAAAATAAAGAAGTTTGAATCCAATTGTTATCATTAAAATTTCTCGAATCTCTTATTTTCCTCTTCTTGATGTTTTATTTTAAACACGTGCGCTTGATCGTAATCTAATAGAAAGGTCATCTAGCTCAAGCAATGAAGAAGTCAACTGAGATCGAAAATTGTAAGAAAGGTTTTCTTATTATAATAGACAGAGTTAAACCGAGGCAAATATTTATTTCAAATCAAATTACGCGTTGCTGAGATAAGAAAATCCCTACAATATGAGCAAACAGTAAAAGATATACAATAGAAGGATGTGTATCAGTTGAGCATGTGAAAATCGAAAAAAAAAAATCCGATTCGCAAGCCAATCTGAGCATGTGTCGTTCTCCTAGAAAGTATGTCAAATCACAACAATCGAGTTTCAATTCATGGGATTTCGGATATCAAGCAATAGGCTCCAATTATACCCTATAACCACCGGTTTAGTTTTGCATCACCGTCATCAACACTACCTTCGAGTTCACCTCAAAAATAACCTTCTTGGATCCCAAGGCTCGCGCTAACTCAAGAGATTATGTATTCGATCCCCGCACTTTTACATTATTCCAATCAAGTCACTGTTCTTATGCTTCAAGCAATGAAAACCTCTAACTTCTTTCGTTATTGAGGATATTTGTCCATAGCTCGAAAGTGGATTGACCACATCCTATAACAGCCTCTTTAGCAATAATTAATTTGAAAATAATGTCACTTTCGCATATTGATCGTACATGCATGCGAATACAGTGTTTTAGTAAATAATGTTGTAATACCCGCGTGACGGTGGAGAGAATATACAATGATGTGACGAGCATAGATCTTACAGTATGAGAAAACAAATTACATTTTAGACCTCCGTAGAAAGTAAAAGATCCTTACCATGAGAATTATATGTCTATTTATTTCTTATCATTATATAATATTCACTGAGTGACCAAGAAAACGTAAATATATGCATAGCCCTAAAAGAATCTGCACGTTTTAACAAAAAATTTATTATTTTCATGATATTAATATAAAAAGTAGAACCAACTCCTCAGTAACAACGATCCACCGACATTTACACAGCAAATAAAAAATTTTAAATATATTGATAATCCAATTTTCACTGTCATTGGTTGAACTGTCCGATGCGAGAAAGTATTATTTGTAAATCAGTACTGACATGATATTATAAGCAAATAAAATTAAGTTATTTCTAAAGTTGTTTGTTTCTGTTTTTAGTTTAAAAAATTTTTAAATTACTGAATTTTACTAAGTTGTGATACATATCATATCAATAATGTCATGTATGACCCATGGATGCATACTTTCTCTTAAGCCACCGGTTCCTTCTCGGCTTCATCATCCTCCCGGCACCTGTCCGACTTCTCGCAGCCTTGAGTGTACTTGTTCGCAGGCGGCGGCTCGCATGGTCTGTGGGTCCCACCGCCGCAAGTGTCGATGTTGTGCCTAAGCAGGTCGTAGCCGATGAACGTTGACCTGGCCGCCGAACCGGGGCAAGGGAACGCCACCAGGAGGCCAATGATGCACAAGATCACTGCCGGCTTTGACACATTCGCCATATCGCCGCCTTTACGGTTGAAGCAACGTCCCTTCCACTCGAGACTGTCTAATGATCCAAGATTCGATTCCCACCCATGGGACGAGGAGTTACAAGAATGAGTTTGATCTCTTTTTTTAATATGAACTGCTAGTATCTAAAAGTACAGTGGACCATAACCAATTTAGTTCGAGTTGAGAAGACCACTAGGGGGTAAGGCTCTGTCAATGTGAATTTTTTCTATTCATAAGAATTGAATCTGATACTTTATTTAAGGGAAATGAGTACTCTATCACCTCAATCAATTCACTTTAATAATAGGTTTGATCTTTGGGTGTTTGAGAAAATGCCCTGACGGAAAGATAGGGGATGAAAGGGGTGATTTTACGGAGTTGTCTTGTGCCCTGGTTAGAATTTTCTGGGTAGGTCGAAGGCGAAAACACAAAACGGTGTCGCATTTTGGGAAGGCAAAGCAAGGGATATCTATGATTTGTGCTTGGTCCCTCTCCACCATTGCATGGGGCAAAAAGAATTCCAATTAAAAATCAAATTGAATGCATTTGTTTGGGGGCATGATGGGGATTTGCTCTCATGCAAGTGATACAAGCAGTTCTCAAGAGAAAGGTCAGCGTAAAGATCTTATATCTTAAATAATACGGTGGACAGAATCAATCACAGTTAAGAATTTATATTTCATGTCTCCTCACTACGAGTTTGTAGAAGATTCTGCGCACCGTCGTGTAATACGACCGATCTACTCCTTCAGTTTTCGAGATCGATAGTCGATTTAAGCAAAAGTATCTCACATTTTAGGGGGGATTTGCCATCGTTCAGTTCAAAATTGGAGAGGAACTTAACCATTTGGATCAAGTACACTAAAGTGGGCTTGGGCTTGGGCTTTCTTTTGTTAATAGAAGGGCTCACCATAAAAAATAATAATAACAAAGGATCCTGCCCATATTTCATATGGGCCCATAGCCCATAATATGTCCAACTTAGGATAAGGTTACGATGATGTGGCAATACTTACATAATAACATGAACCAATAAAATTTAGTTTTCTTAAGAATTTTCTTTTAAAAAATCTAAAGGCAATCTAGAGAAAAGCTACATTTGACGTGTTACTGTCACTACCTAAGTACAATCGTGTGTTGGTGATACCATTTCATAAAATATAATCATGTGGTTCAACAGCAAGATCCTCAACTCAAGACTAGGAGGGCTTGGATTCGATTCCCATTGGTACGGATCCTGTGCCCCCATTAATCCTGTGTTCTTTCTATCTTCGTCAGGACATATGAATTTACTTTATAATAGCAAAAAAAAATTCTATTTCTAGTAGATTAAATATTTGGTGTGTTGCAAGACTTCGACTCCGAACCATGAGGTTCTAAGTTTGATCTTTATTGTGAAAGTTATCTATCCTTATATTGTCTCTATTTCCTATCCTGTTATTAGGCCCATTGGCTTCTTTTATCACCGGAAAAAATATTCAGTGTGTACTAATAATGACTTTGAGCAAATGTCTGCCCACCGATTTTGAATCCATGTAAGATTTCAATTTTGAATCTTATGCATCGAAAATTATCACTTCATGGAGTGATCTATCTCGAAATTAAATTGGTTGACATCGATTAGATATCTCCATATGGAAAAAGAAAAGGAAAAAGAAATTATTGTGTGGCCCCGTTAATTTCCTTTCTCTACATTTTCATATTGGAGGTATGGAACCACCAAGGGTTGTGGTGGTCGGATGGTTCAGAGCTCACTCATGTGATTTGATGAGATCGAGTTTCCGGATTCGAATCTCATTCTAAGTAATATTATTAGAAAAAACCCTTGAACTTGACTCTTGGTTGATACCGATTTTGTGAACTATACTAAACTTTTAGCAGTTGGATAGCCATTACTGGTACCGTCTTTTTTCCATATCATATTGATCTTATGGAACTCACATCATCATTGGTCAAGTGATTAGGTTTTTTTTTTTTTTAATTTTCACGGATGAGAAACGAGGGTGGGCCTCCTGGTCCAGACATTGTCAGGCCGGTCCACATTTGCTGACAGGATCTCAGGTATCTTCCAAAACATGTGGGGAATCTTTTGCCAAAAAAAAAAGGTCAAAAATTGAAGGGAATCTTCCCGGTTGCATGTTTCATCTTTCAACTAGTATCATCAGTTGCTAACGACCCATTTATCTCGTAGTTCCGAGTACTAACTGGATCAATAGCCATCGGAAAATGTACATCAAGAAGGAGAAAGTCTATTCAGGCGCGAAACGTAGATCCTGCTGTCAATATCTAAGTTAAATCTGCACATTGGAAGACCCGACTTAACAACAGAAGGACCCGATTAAAGGTATTGTTTGTTTTATGCGTTGCTCGTGCAGTTTTATTCTCTAAAGTAATCTATTTAGAGAGATGGATGCACTTGAGCATCACAAGGCACTACTGCTCTTGTTCAAGAGTCGAAACTATTCCTCATCGATTTTGGCCGGTGGCCAGTTCCAAACATCAACAACCCGCAATCTCCATGTCTGTGAGTCCGAGTTGGCTTTGATACTATAATATAATTTAAGATCGTCAAAACCGTGTACTCTAAAAGGTTAAACTTGTTTAATAACGATGTGGTTTATCATTTATTATTTGACACTCGCGCTCACGCAAGGGGCTGCAATAATTACAGAGGCCTATTGCGTGAAATTAATTAAGGAAAAAAAGGAACGTATGCCTGTGCGATGGTTCGAACTGCGCTTGGAACAAGGAAAAAATATTTTATTTCGGAAAAGATCAACATTCCAAATGGGTGCAGAGACAAATCTATTAATAATGTTCTTTGTCCTATAATTATGTTACAGGAATGTTTATTTAAGTAATCAAATATCTCTTTTTTCGGTATGTAAAAAAGGCATACATATCTAAAATCAATAAAAATAATCGAATTTCTCTAATTCAATAGAAATCGGTGAATCTAACATGCTATACCATAGCTTCATTGGAATCCAATAGGATGGATAAATCTGGACCCCTTCAAATCCCTCCCTAAGTTGAGCTATACCTGGCAAACTATGTCGTGTCACATTTAAATGTGTCGTATCTAAACATGTTCAGATTAAAAATCCTGATGATCTGGACATGACACATTTATTTTTCTTGTTTAAACATGTTTGTATCTAAATAATCATATCTAAACCGGGTTGACCCATTTAATGCGAAATGTCGATAATATATAATTATCTCTAATGATATATTATATGATTACTAAAGTAATAATATTTATTGATAATTAGTATAATAAATAAGTAAGATTAATCAATTATTGATCATATAACATCATTTTTAACAATATTTTTAACAATAATAATACATGCAATGCATAGCCCACGGGGACACGGCCCACCGGTGGGATCCTAGGGCCTCTTCGTAGAGGTCCTGTGTTCAATCCCCGGGAAGAGCGTGCCTTCGTGGGTGGGGTTTTCAACCCTCTTGCACCGTCAAGTTCGTCTGACTTACCCGGTACACGTAGTTTGCGAGCTATTACGTGTACCCCGAAGAGGAGGTATCGCAACCACAGCACGGATACCTCGGTTATAAAAAAAAAATACATGCAATGTATGTAATATTTTGGATATCATAAAATTTTCATATATAAATGTATTAAATGAGTCTATATGAATATATATTTATATATATTTATATATATTTATATAGATCTAAATAGTGAATATATTTAATAAACATGTTTAGACGTGTCATGTCGTATTATACAAGTTTAAATTCAGTTAAACACATCTATTTATCGTGTTTGTATAAGTTCATGTCTAAGTGGGCTTGAACCAAAGCCAACTAATTTCGTGTTGCATCGTATCAGGTTATCATGTCGTGTAAAAAATTACCAAGTTTAAGTTTAACTTACTCAAACTTTTTTTATAGTCGACGGTTTCTAGTTGACTCCAAGTCATACAATTCGGGTAAAAAGTTCGAGAAGAATTTACACGTAATGCTCAATAGCATAAGGTCAAGTTTTTAATATAATGGAGATACCTTATGATTACTCCGGTGACACCATGATTCAAGTCAAACACAGTCCAACAATGTTTTGTACCACTGAACATAATTTGACTGAGAACAAAAAAAAAAAAAGCATTTTTCCAGTAGTAAATAGATATGTACACTTAAAAGAAAATAGGATGATGACAGAAATAAAAAGTATAAAAAGTACACAGAAAAAAATCGAATTTAAAATTTTTTAATTTTATATTGATGATAATATTATTGTACCGAATTTCTTTTTTAAAAGAAAATACGGGCATGTCCATAAATCAAGGATGGGGCTTCTAGAATTGGACTAGATGCCCAACAATTATCAATGGAACAGTCAAAACAAGGAAAAAGTTTTTTGTTTTTTATAATAATGTGCATGACCAAAATCGTATTTTCCACGCACTGAGCAAATTTGTAGTGGGCACCGCCACCGATCAACGGTTGACTCTAATAATTATTGTAATAACTTTCTAACACGTCTACTTATTTACTATTTTCGATCTCTACCTTTATATACCGATTTACTGGAGTGTTGGAGGGCCAAATTGGACCATCACCCTCTACTCGACTTCTCTTCCTGATTTCATGTATATGTAGCTCGGGCTAGCAACTAGTTCAAGACGACTTGGTTCTGAAACACCCTCCCAGTCCCTATTACCCTTCATCCCATCCCACTCCTTAACATGAATATCTCTATATATTTACATTTTTTTCATTTATAAGACTCGAATTCGGGACATTTCTTAAGACGAATGGGCATCTAGCCATCTCAACCAACCGTGTTACTATACGTATTATTTCTTATATTACAAAGGAGACTAGTAGGCTAGTAGTACATGAAATTTCATTAGTAAGACTTAAATTTAGAATTTTTCATTCATGGATGGATGATGGTATCATCGAATCCAACTTCCCTTCTAAAATGTTTATTATTTTGGTAAGTCAGGAGATGCGGAGATCCAAAAGATCTAACAGCCTTCTAAAGAAAAAAAAGTTTGGTACAGTTGGCACCATCTTCGTCCCATGATCTAGAGGTTCTGAATTTATCTCACTAGTAAGATTTTCTATGTTAATTTTATTTTCTCTTCCTTTTTATCATTTTAGACATGCGTACCTCATTTGTATACTAAAAACAAAAAGCCTTCTAACATTGGCACTGGTCTTGAGGGAATCATTTCATCGTTGAAGAATACCTTGCGTGCTGTTCACCATCATCTTGGTCATATCCGCATGGTCTCATCACACTGGCATTCACTGTCATGTGTGGGACAGGGATGAACAGGCATGATAATTTTTGACACAACATGATAACTCGACATAACGCGATATGGAGTTAGGCGGGCTCGGGTTAACCCGTGTAACCCATTTATATAAACAAGTTAAATCGGGTTGAACCTATGTAATCTGATATGATACGATTAAACTCTTTTAATTATGTGTTTATGTGTCAAATACATTAACTTTTTTAAATATATTAAGTTAAAATTACAATTACACCACACATATTTAGTTATATAAATTAAATGTGTCGTGTCGTGTCAACCCAATTTTTGACTGATCGTGTTCGTATTTGAAGTTTCTCATCCATTTATTAGACGGGCCATATACGAATTGAGACACTTCTAACACGAGCCCGTTTAGACACAATGTTTACACACGATATGATTCGACACGTATGGTCAGAATTAGTAATCCACCCCCCATGAAGAAATTGGTGTCTCTGCTGATCTTGGAATTTGTGAGGGGATCAAATGCGAAGGAACTCAAAAGAAAAAGAAAAGGTAAAAGAATGAGTTATCTTGATATCGCGTTTGAGTAAATGGAGAAAATTCACAATTTAGCAAATCGATTTAATTCAAACTGAATTAATTAAATATTTATAGAATTTTTAGAAATCCATGTTATTGAAAAAGATGTATTTAAGGGTGTGAATTGAATGGTTTGATAAAAATGGATAAAATAGTCGAAATTTATAAAACATTTTATATATGATCGAAAAATTTATATCACAACTTTATAAATTTTTTTACTGCCAAAAATATTTTATAAGTTTTTCGAATTGAAAGGAGAAATCATCTTCGGCACGTCCCTAAATTCATGTTGATTATGTAGTACAATTTTCGATGTGGACGACCTTGAAAGATGCTTGTTTCGTTAATGGAAAGACGACCTCAACACTCAACATAAAACTTTGTTCACATTATCTAGAAATGAAATTGAGCAAAATAAATATATTATGATAATTCTTGCAAGAGAAAAATAAAAATTATTAATATTTTTAGTGATAAAAGAGATTCGACCGAACCCGAATTTGAATAAAAGAAATTATAAAACACATAAGTGAGGCATGACCGTCCCGACCATATCAGCAAATAATAGTAGATGAATTCACGGACGACAAACTGTAAGCCTGTGAATCACGAGGTCTCGGTGAATCGCTTGATTTGCGAGCACTACAAGAATTTTCGTGATTTCCGTGAGACAAATTCGATGAAAAACAGGGTTAAATCTGATAGAATTGCCAATTTTCTATTAGATTCCTGTCGGATACGGTCTTACGGATATTTGCTTGTCAGAAAATATTGATCTAACGGAAATCTCACATAGCATACCATAAGTTGGTATGCTAATTTGCACGTGAGTTTCCATCACAGAGAGTATGCTTCACAAAGACCTGCCAATTCCGATTCAACATTTGAAGGATGCCAGTTGCGAGACCTCTACACCATGCCAGGTCCGTTAGGCTTCCTTATATCGCACAAGCCACAATCTCCAAGTCCTTACTCCCAATTCTCAAGCCATCTCGAGTCCTATACTGATAGCCCATGGTTCAGCTGCTGTTATATCATCACACCTATGCTACGCATTAAACCCCCAAGCCAGCCCCAGACTCGTCTCTAATGACTCCTCCCGCTCGTGCCAATCGGGATTACCCTTCACGGTCCAACAGTATTACGTTTCATCCAACTACAAACCGGCTTCTTCTCCCAACCCACCCATCTCCATTCATTCCTTCTCCCAAGCAAATACATTATCTTAACCAGTGCATTTTCATGTTGACCATTTGTTCTTTCCACAATGGGATGCTCTGAACTACACAAACGACAGCACGAACTTCCAGTCATCGATGAAACTCCAACTTGAGTGGTCGAAATCAGAATATCTTCCAAGGCACGTAGAAGCAGATGGCCACTCAATAAGAAAGATACTCCAAAGCAATCAAACAACGTACATTCCCTTCTCCCTCTATAAATACCGATCTCCCATTTCAATTCCTTGCACCAGTTCTGATTAATTCGAATCCGATTGTAATCCCTACAAAATACATCGTAACGGAATGGCTTTTCGATCCCACGATCGCCTGCTCATGACTATCCTTACCACTGCCCTATATGTTCTATTAATAATGGATGGCTCGTCCCGGGCCTTCTGTCGTCCCATGGTCCCAGAGGACGAGCTCATCCTAGAGAAACATGAAGAGTGGATGGCCCTACACGGGCGGGTCTATAAGGATGCCGCCGAGAAACAAACCCGTTACAAAATATTCAAAGAGAACGTCAGGCTTATCGAGGCCTTTAATAATAACAATGCTAAGAGTTCTGGTTTTACTTTAGATGTCAACAAGTTCGCGGATCTCACGAACGAGGAGTTCCGGGATGCTTACACCGGGTCTAAGAAGATGGCCACCACCGGGGCAAAGTCGAACTTGGGGGCCGTGGTGTTCAGGTACAGAAACTTCACCGCGGCTCAGGATTCTCTGGACTGGAGAGCCAAGGGAGCGGTCACTTCTGTGAAGGATCAAGGAAGTTGCGGTAAGTATAGGATCGGTTTTCTTTTCGATTATAAGGAGTTCTACATCATCTTAATTAATTAATCCCTCCGTATGAGTTTTCTTATGCCACCAAGGTTTTTGGCCCAGGGAAAGGCGACCGATCAAAAGATTTGAGAGGTCTCGGATTCAAATCTCTGTCAATAACCTCCATTTTTGGGTAGCTCTTGCGCCATGCAACGTATCTGGGTTTAGGTTTAGGACTTTAACCAAATAACATGATATGCTTCCTGTCAAAAACTTTCCTTAAATTAGCATGGTTGACTGAGGCTAGTTTTAGGGGTTTTTTTTTTTTTTAAGTTGGGTATTATTTCCTTTTTAAATAAGCTTTTTGGGTCTAATATTATAAATAAGGACATGAATAGATATAGGAGTAGAATTAGAATAAGTCTTCAGTAGATCCAATGGAATTTGGGCAGGTCTCATATGAGAGATTAAGAAATTAATTCTCATAATTAATTTTAATCATTTATAAATTTCTCTTGTAAAAATCCAATTATCGAACCATTTGTACTGTTATATTCCAACTCAATCAACTTTCATTTAATATAGTAACTACATATAGTTGATGAGTTTATCATATTCGAATATCATAATAACTTAGAAATTAATAATAAAAAAAAACTAAAATATACCTAAAGTTATCTATAATATACTAATATACGATAAAATAAGGTAAATTAATAAAAATGGTAAAAATCCTCTCTAGCTCCACTACTCAGTAGCAATTAAATGATAAAAATGTCCAACTAATTGTATCAATGAACGAAAGGAAAAATGGTCAACATGTTGTTACAGAATACTCGAAACCTGTGGGATAATAAGGTTTTAGTGTGAGTCCTATTCCTAAAATGCAACGGGTAGAGTTCTGATCTAAAACTTTAAAATTGATGTTATGTAAGTTAAGGCGCCAATATCAGGAAAATTAATAGATATTCGGACCCCTTACTTGTAAAAGGGAAAAAAATTATTATTGAGAGAGTTTTGACCCAATTCGAACTTTTACTTGTTATGGTCCTTTTGAATATCAACCAGTTCACACGGAAAAAATTTCTGATTTTGTATGATTTCCGGCGCGCAGGATCCTGTTGGGCATTCTCGGTGGTGGCAGCGACGGAGGGAATCACCATGCTCAAAACGGGCAAGCTGCTATCTCTGTCGGAGCAGGAGCTGGTGGACTGCGACACGGCCAAAAGTCAAGGCTGTAAGGGAGGTTTCATGAAGTACGCGTTCCGGTACATCAAGCAGCACGGCCTCGCCACGGAGGCCAGCTACCCCTACGAGGGGGTGGACGGGAAGTGTGATGCCAAGAAGGCAGACGACAAGGCGGCCACGATCTCGGGCTACGAGGATGTGCCCGCTAACAGCGAGAAGGCGCTGCTGCAGGCCGTGGCAAACCAGCCGGTCTCGGTAGCCATTGAAGGGAGCAGCGACATGTTCCGGTTCTACTCTGGCGGGGTGTTCAACGGATCCTGTGGGACCGACCTCAACCACGCGGTGACGGCGGTCGGGTTCGGGACTGCCGCCGACGGGACCAAGTACTGGCTGCTCAAGAACTCGTGGGGGACAGGGTGGGGGGAGAATGGGTACATGAGGATTGAGAGGGATGTGAGTTCGAAGGCTGGACTCTGTGGTCTCGCCATGGAGGCTTCTTATCCGACATACTAGAAAAGCACGTGTGATGTACGATAACGTGGATTACCAGTAAAAGAAAAAGGGGGTCTTGATGTCGCTGGTCCCGTATTTCACCGAAAAAAGGATTCTGACACACGACCTATGTCCCGAACGAAAATAAAGAAGTTTGAATACAGTTATTATCATTAAAATTTCTAGAATCTCTTATTTTCCTCTTCTTGATGTTTTACTTTAAAAACGTGTGCTTGATCGTAATCTAATAGGAAGGTCAGCTAGCTCACGCAATGAAGAAGTCAACTGAGATCGAAAATTGTAAGAAAGGTTTTTTCGTTATAATAGACAGAGCTAAACCGAAGCAAATATTTATTTCAAATCAAATTACGTGTTGCTGAGATAAGAAAATCCCTACAATATCAGCAAACAGTAAAAGTCATACAATAGAAGGATGTGTATCAGTGCGATGAGCATGTGAAAATCGAAAAAAATAACCTGATTCGCAAGTCAATCTGAGCATGTGTCGTTCTCCTAGAAAGTATGTCAAGTCACAACAATCCAGTTTCAATTCATGGGATTTCGGATATCAAGCGCGAATAGGCTCTAATTATACCCTATATCCACCGGTTTAGTTTTGCGTCACCGTCATCAACACTACCTTCGAGTTCACCTCGAGAATAACCTTCTTGGATCCCAAGGCTCGCGCTAACTCAAGAGATTATGTATTTCGATCCCCACACTTTTACGTTATTCCAATCAAGTCACTGTTCTTATGCTTCAAGCAATGAAAACCTCGAACTTCTTTCGTTATTGAGGATATTTGTCCATAGCTCGAAAGTGGATTGACCACATCCTATAACAGCCTCTTTAGCAATAATTAATTCGAAAATAATGTCACTTTCGTATATTGATCGTACATGCATACGAATACAGTCTTTTAGTAAGTAATGGTGTAATACCCGCGTGACGGTGGAGAGAATATACAATGGTGTGATAAGCATAGATCTTATAGTATGAGAAGATAAATTACATTTTAGACCTCTGCCGAAAATAAAAGATCTCACTCGATCTCCTTGTATAGAAAATAAAAACGAGAGTGAAAATAAAGAAAAAGAAATACAGATAAAAAGTGAAGGACAGTAGTGTGAAGGGTTTTATGAGTCCCACCGCACATAAATAATTCAAAAAACATGAAAAAAAAAATTCATGGGAAACTGCTACGTGAAGGGATAAACTCATTTTAATATATTAAGTGTATAAATGTGTAGAGAATGTTGTCTTAATATAGTGGGATAAGATTTTAACTCATAATCAAGAGATTCTGAATTCGATCCTCACCATGAGAGTTATATATCTATTTATTTCTTATTATTATACAATATTGATGAGTCTCTCTTATGACCGAGAAAACGTAAATATATGCATAGTCCTAAAAGAATCTTGCAAGTTTTAACAAAAATTTATTATTTTGATAATATTAATATAAAAAGTAGAACCAACTCCTCAGTAACAACGATCCACCGACATTTACCAGCAAATAAAAAATTTAAAATATATTGATAATCCAATTTTCACTGTCATTGGTTGAACTGTCCGATGCGAGAAAGTATTATTCGTAAATAAGTATTGAGATGATATTACAAGCGAATAAAATTAAGCTATTTCTAAGGTTGTTTGTTTATGATTTTAGTAAAATAAATTTAAAATAATCGAATTTTATTGATTTGTGATATATATTATATCAGCACTGTCACGTACGATGTATGGATGCATACTTTCTCTTAAGCCACCGGTTCCTTCTCGGCCTCATCATGCTCCCGGCACCTGTCCGACTCCTCGCAGCCTCGAGTGTACTTGTTCGTAGGTGGCGACTCGCATGGTCTGTGGGTCCCACCGCCGCAAGTGTCGATGTCGTGTCTAAACAGGTCGTAGCCGATGAACGTTGACCTGGCCGCCGACCCGGGGCAAGGGAACGCCACCAGGAGGGCAACGATGCACAAGATCACTGCCGCCTTTGACACACTCGCCATATCACCGCCTTTACAGTTGAAGTAATAATAGCAGCGTCCCTTCCACCCGAGACTGTGGAATGATACAAGATTTGATTCCCACCTTTACGAGAGAATGATTTTGACCCTTTTTTTTTTCAATCTGAACCGCGAATATGTAAAAGGATAGTGAGTTATGACCAATCCATTTCGAGTTGAAAATGTCCACTAGGAAATAAAGCTCTGTCAATGTGAATTTTTTCCACTTATAAGACTCGAACTCGAGACTTTATTTAAGAGAGAGAAGCACTCTACCACCTCAATTAATTCACTTTAGTAATGAGTTTGATCTTTGGGTGTTTGATAAAAATGTCCTGATGGAAAGATAGGGGATTAAAGGGGTGATTTTACTGAGTTTAGTCTTGTGCCCTGGTTAGAATTTTCTGAGTAGGTGGAAGGCCAAAACACAAAACGGTGTCGCATTTTGGGCAGGCAAAGCATGGGATTTCTATGCTTTGTGCTTGGTTCCTCTCCACCATTGCATGGGGGCAAAAAGAACTCCAATGAAAAATCAAATTGAATGCATTTGTTTGAGGGGCATGATGGGGATTTGCTCTTATGCAAGTGATACAAGCAGTTCTCAAGAGAAAGGTCAGTGTAAAGATGTTATATCTTAAATAATACGGTGGACAGAACCAATCACAGTTAAGAATTCATATTTCCTATCTCCTCACTACCCCGTCTGTAGAAGATTCTGCGCACCGTTGTGGAATGTGACCCATCTACTCTTTCAGTTTTCGAGATTGATAGTCGGTTTAAGAAAAAGTATCTCACATTTTAGGGGGGCATTTGGCAGTGCTTATATAATAATACGAATCAATAAAATTTAAATTTTTTAAAGAATTTTTTTATAAAAAATCAAAAGACAATTTAGAGAATTAGCAACATTTCACGTGTTGGTGCCGCTACCTCAGTACAATCGTGTGGTGGTGACACCATTTCATAAAATATAATCATGTGGTTCAACATCATGATCCTCAACTCAAGATGAGGAGGGTTTCGATTCGATTCCCATTGGTAGGGATCCTGTGCCCTCATTAATCCTATGTTCTATCTTCCTCCGGACATATGAATTTACTTTATAATAGGGAAAAAAAATCTATTCTCTAGTAGATTAAATATTTGGTGTGTTGCAAGACTTAGACTCGTAACCAGAAGGCTCTAAGTTCGATCCTCATTGTGAGAGTTATCTATCCTTTTATTCTCTTTATTTCTTGTCCTAGTATTAGGCTCATTGGCTTCTTTTATCACCGAAAAAAAATATTCATTGTGTACTAATAATAACTTTGAACAAATGTTTGCCCACTCATTCTAAATCCATGTAAGATTTCAATTTTGAATCTTATGCATAAAAAATTATCACTTCATGGAGTGATCAATCTCAAAATTAAATTAGTTGACATCGACTCGATATTTCCATTAAAAAAAAGGAAAAAGAAATTATTGTGTGGCGCTGTGAATTTTCCTTTCTCAGCATTTTCATATTGGAGGTATGGAACCACCAAGTGTGGTAGTGGTCCGATGCTTTAGAGCTCGCTCGTGTGATTTGATGAGATTTAGTTCTCGGATTCGAATCTCTCACAAATTACTGTTGTTAGAAGAGACTCTTGAACTTAAATCTTGATAAATACTAATTTTGTGAACTGTACTAGACTTTTAGCGATAATATAGTGAGGGGTCGGTGTTCGAACATTACGTGACAGAATAGTTGGATAGTCATTGCCGGTACCGTCTTTTTTCGATACCATATTGATCTTATGGAACTTCCCACATCATCATTGGTCAAGAGATTGGTTTTTTTTTTTTTTCACTTGCACGGATGAGAAACGAGGGTGGGCCTCCTGGTCCAGTCATTGTCAGGCCGGTCCACATTTGCTGATAGGATCTCAGGTATCTTCCAAAACATGTGGGGAATCTTTTACCCAAAAAAAAAGTCAAAAATTGAACGGAATCTTCCCGGTTGTATGTTTCATCTTTCAACTAGTATCATCGGTTGCTAACCACCCATTTATCTCGTAGTTCCAAGTACTGACTGGATCAATAGCCATTGGAAAATGTACATCGAGAAGGAGAAAGTCTATTGAGCACAGAATGTAGATCCTGCTGTCAATATCTACGTTAAATCTGCACATTGAAAGACCCGACCTAACAACAGAAGGACCCGATTAAAGGTATTGTTTGTTTTATGTGTTGCTCGTGCAGTTTTATCCTCTAAAGTAATCTATTTAGAGAGATGGATGCACTTGAGCATCACAAGGCACTACTGCTCTTGGGCAAGAGTCGAAACTATTCCTCATCGATTTTGGCCGATGGCCAGTTCCAAACATCAACAACCCGCAACCTCCATGTCTGTGAGTCCGAGTTGGCTTTGATACTATAATATAATTTAAGATCGTCAAAACCGTATACTCTAAAAGGTTAAACTTGTTTAATAACGACGTGGTTTATTATTTATTATTTATTATTTGACACTCGCGCTCACACACGGGACTGCAATAATTACAGAGGCCTATTGCGTGGAATTAATTAAAGAAAAATGGGACATATGCTTGTGCGATGGTTCGAACTGCGCTCGGAACAGGGAAAAAATATTTTATTTCGGGAAAGATCAACATTCCAAATCGGTGTAGAGACAAATCTATTAATAATGTTCTTTTTCCTATAATTATGTTACAGGAATGTTTATTTAAGTAATCGAATACCTCTTTTTTCGGTATGTAAAAAATGCACACATATCTAAAATCAGTAGAAATAATCGAATTTCTCTAATTCAATAGAAATCGGTGAATCTAACATACTATACCATAGCTTCATTGGAATCCAATAGGATGGATAAATTTGGACCCCTTCAAATCCCTCCCTAAGTTGAGCTAGACCTGGCAAACTGTGTCGTGTCATATTTAAATATGTCGTATCTAAACGTGTTCGGATTAAAAACCCTGATGATCTGGACATGACGTATTTATTTTTCGTGTTTAAACATGTTTGTATCTAAACAGTCATGTCTAAATCGGGTTGAACCATTTAATGTGAAATGTCGACAATGCATAATTATACTTTAATGATATATGATATGATTTCTAAAATAATAATATATATTGATAATTAATATAACAAATACGTAAGATTAATCAATTATTGATCATATAACATCATTTTAAACAATATTTTTAACAATAATAATACATGTAATGCATAGCCCACGGGGACACAGCACCACTGGTGGGAGCCTGGGGCCTCTTCTAAGAGGTCCTACCCAGGAAGAGCGTGCCTTCGTGGGTGGGGTTTTTCAACCCTCTTGCACCCGTCAAGTTCGCCTGACTTACCCGGTACACATAGTTTGCGAGCTATTGCGTGTACTCCGAGGAGGAGGTATCACAACCACCGCTAATCGGGCTCAGAAGCCGCTCGAATTCCTCGGTTATAAAAAAAAATACATGCAATGCATGTAATATTTTGCATATCATAAAATTTTCATATATAAATGCATTAAATGAGTCTATATGAATATATATAGATATAAATAGTGAATATATTTAATAAACATGTTTAAACGTGTCATGTCGTATTATACAAGTTTAAATTCAGTTAAACACATCTATTTATCGTGTTTGTACAAGTTCATGTCTAAGTGGGCTTGAACCAAAGCCAACTAATTTCGTGTTGTATCGTATCAGGTTATCATGTCGTGTAAAAAATTACCAAGTTTAAGTTTAACTTACTCAAACTTTTTTTTTATAGTCGACGGTTTCTAGTTGACTCCAAGTCATATAATTCGGGTAAAAAATTCGCGAAGAATTTACACATAATGCTCAATAGCATAAGGTCAAGTTTTTAATATAATGGAGATACCTTATGATTACTCTGGTGACACCATGATTCAAGTCAAACACAGTCCAACAATGTTTTGTACCACTGAACATAATTTGACTGAGAACAAAAAAAAAAGCATTTTTCCAGTAGTAAATAGATCTGTACACCTAAAAGAAAATAGGATGATGACAGAAATAAAAAGTTATGAAAAGTACAAAGATAAAAATCGAATTTAAAATTTGTTAATTTTATATTGAGGGTAATATTATTGTACCGAATTTTTTTTAAAAAGAAAATATGGGCATGTACATAAATCAAGGATGGGGCTTCTAGAATTGGACCAGATGCCCACAATTATCAATGGAACAGTCAAAACAAGCAAAAAGTTTTTTGTTTTTTATAATAATGTGCATGACCAAAATCGTATTTTCCACGCACTCAGCAAATTTGTAGTGGGCACCGCCACCGATCAACGGTTGACTCTGATAATTATTGTAATAACTTTCTAACACGTCTACTTATTTACTATTTTCGATCTCTACCTTTATATACCGATTTACTGGGGTGTCGGAGGGCCAAATTGGACCGTCACCCTCTACTCGACTTCTCTTCCTGATTTCATGTATATGTCGGAGGGCTAACAACTAGTTCAAGAGGACTCGGCTCTAAAACACCCTCCCAGTCCCTATTACCCTTCATCCCATCCCACTCCTTAACATGAATATCTCTATATATTTACATTTTTTTTCATTTATAAAACTCGAATTCGGGACATTTCTTAAGAGGAATGGGCATCTAGCCATCTCAACCAACCGTGTTACTATACGTATTATTTCTTATATTACAAAGGAGACTAGTAGGCTAGTAGTACATGAAATTTCATTAGTAAGACTTAAATTTAGAATTTTTCATTCATGGATGGATGATGGTATCATCGAATCCAACTTCCCTTCTAAAATGTCTATTATTTTGGTAAGTCAAGAGACGCGGAGATCGAGAAGATCTAACAGCCTTCTAAAGAAAAAAAAGTTTGGTACAGTTGGCACCATTTTCGTCCCATGATCTAGAGGTTATGAATTTATCTCACTAGTAAGATTTTCTATGTCAATTTTATTTTCTCTTCCTTTTTATCATTTTAGACATGCGTACCTCATTTGTATACTAAAAACAAAAGGCCTTCTAACATTGGCACTGGTCTTGAGGGAATCATTCCATCGTTGAAGAATACCTTGCGTGCTGTTCACCATCATCTTGGTCATATCCGCATGGTCTCATCACACTGGCATTCACTGTCATGTGTGGGACAGGGATGAATACGCATGATAATTTTTTACACAACATGATAACTCGACACGACGCGATATGAAGTTAGGCGGGTTCGGGTTAACCCGTGTAACCCGTTTATATAAACAGGTTAAATCGAATTGAATCCACGTAATCTGATATGACACGATTAAACTCTTTTAATTATGTGTCTATGTGCCAAATCCATTAACCTTTTTAAATATATTAAGTTAAAATTATAATTACACCATACATATTTAGTTATACAAATTAAATGTATCATGTCGTGTCAACTCGATTTTTAACTGATGGTGTTCGTATTTGAAGTTTCTGATCCATTTATTAGATGGGCCATATACGAATTGAGATACTTCTAACACGACCCTGTTTAGACACAATATGTTTACCCACGATACGATACTACACGTATGGTCAGAAGTAGTAATCCACCCCCATGAAGAAATTGGTGTCTATGCTGATCTTCGAATTTGTGAGGGGATCAAATACGAAGGAACTCAAAAGAAAAAGAAAAGGTAAACGAATGAGTTATCTTGATATCGCTTTTGAGTAAATGGAGAAAATTTATAATTTAGTAAATCGACTGAATTAGTTAAATACTTATAGAATTATTAGAAATCAATGTTATTGAAAAAGATGTATTTAAGGGTGTGAATTGAATGGTTTGATAAAAATGGATAAAAAAGTCGAAATTTATAAAACATTTTATATATGATCGAAAAATTTATATGACAACTTTATAAATTTTCTAACGCAATGCTCACTGAAATTTGCGTGAGAATTCCGTCAATGTAATCGGTCGGTAATCTAACGGAAAACATTTTCTGTTAGTTTTCCAAGTGATATTTCCAACGGAAATCTAACAGAGATCACCGTTGGATTTCCATGAAAATATTCTAACGGAAAGTTTCCGTCAGATGTTTCTGACGCAATGCTCACTGAAATTTTCGTGAGAATTCCATCAAAATAATCAATCGGTAATCTAATGGAAAACATTTTCTGTCAGTTTTCCGTGTGATATTTCCGACGGAAATTTAATAGAGATCACCGTTGGATTTCCATGAGAATATTCTAACGGAAAGCTTCCGTCAGATGTTCCGTGACGCAATGCTAACGAAAATAATCATGTTGCACATGAGTTTCCATCACGGAGAGTACGCTTCGCAAAGACCTGCCAATTCCGATTCAAAATGTGAAGGATGTCAGTTGGGAGACCTCTACACCATGCCAGGTCCGTTCGACTTTCTTATATCGCACAAGCCACAATCTCCAAGTCCTTACTCCCAATTCTCAAGCCATCTCGAGTCCTGTACTGATAGTCCATAGTTCAGCTGCTGTTATGTCGTCATACCTATACTATGCATTGGACCCCCGAGCCAGCCCCCAGACTCGTCTCTAATGACTCCTCCCTCTCGTGCCAATCGGGAGTACCCTTCACGGTCCAACAGTATTAAGTTTCATCCAACTACAAACCGGCTTCTTCTCCCAACCCGCCCATCTCCATTCATCCCTTCTCCCAAGCAAAAGGGGTTTTTACATTATCTTAACCAATGCATTTTCATGTTGACCATTTGTTCTTTCCACACTCGGATGCTCTGAACTACACAAACGATAGCACGAACGTATGGTTCGTTGCTATTAATGATTACTTCCAGTCATCGATGAAACTCCAACTTGAGTGGTCGAAATCAGAATATCTTCCAAGGCACGTAGCAGCAGATGGCCACTCAATAAGAAAGATACTCCAAAGCAATCAAACAACGTACATTGCCTTCTCCCCCTATAAATACCGATCTCCCATTTCAATTCCTTGCACCAGTTCTGATTAATTCGAATCCGATTGTAATCCCTGCAAAATACATCGTAACGGAATGGCTTTTCGATGCCACGATCATCTGCTCATGACTATCCTTACCACCGTCCTATATGTTCTATTAATAATGGATGGCTCGTCCCGGGCCTTCTCTCGTCCCATGGTCCCCGAGGACGAGCTCATCCTAGAGAAACACGCAGAGTGGATGGCCATACACGGGCGGGTCTATAAGGATGCCGCCGAGAAAGAAGCCCATTACAAAATATTCAAAGAGAACGTCAAGCTTATAGAGGCTTTTAATAATAACAATGCTAAGAGTTCGAGTTTTACTTTAGGTGTCAACAAGTTTGCAGACCTCACAAACGAGGAGTTCCGGGATGCTTACACCGGGTATAAGAGGATGGCCACCACCGGGGCAAAGTCAAATTTGGGGGCCATGGCGTTTAGGTACAGAAACTTCACCGCGGCCCCGCAATCTCTGGACTGGAGAGCCAAGGGAGCGGTCACTTCTGTGAAGGATCAAGGAAGTTGCGGTAAGTACAGGATTGGTTTTTCTTTTCAATTATAAGGAGTTCTACATCGTCTTAATTAATTAATCCCTCCGTACGAGCTTTCTTATGCCACCAAGGTTTTTGGCCCAGGGAAAGGCGGCCGATCAAAAGATTTGAGAGGTCTCGGATTCAAATCTCTGTCAATAACCTCCATTTTTGGGTAGCTCTTGTGCCATGCAACGTATCGGGGTTTAGGTTTAGGACTTCAACCAAATAACATGATATGCTTCCTGTCAAAAACTTTCCTTAAATTAGCATGGTTGACTGAGGCTAGTTTTAGGATTTTTTTTTTAAATTGGGTATTATTTCCATTTTAAATAAAGTTTTCGGAGCGAGTCTTATAAATAGGGGCAGGAATAGATATAGGAGTAGAACCAGAATTAGTTATCAGTAGATCCAATGGAATTTGGATAGGTTTCAGATCAGATATTAAGAAACTGATCCTCACAGTTGATTTTGATCGTTTATAAATTTCTCTCATAAAAATCCAATTATCGAACCATTTGTATTGTTATATTCCAACTCAACTAGCTTTCAATTAATATAGTAATTACGTATAATTGATGAGTTTATCATATTCGAATATCATAATAACTTAGAAATTAATAACAAAAAGTAATATACTAAAATATACCTGAACTTATCTATAATATACTGATATACGATAAAATAAGGTAAATTAATAAAAATGGTAAAAATCCTCTCTAGCTCCGGTACTCGATAAAGTCTTCAGTAGAGCAGTTATACCACGTTAACATCGCTTATGTGGTATAGCTATCCAATAAGAATTCACTATTTATATATTATGTCTAATTAGGGTTCACTATTTATTATGTTTTTTAACATTTGTTACTATTTATATGTTATTTTTAATTAAAATTCACCATTTATTTAAGATTTTTTTATATTTTTTAAAAAAAATTTAGAATTTAATAATTATAATTATATAATTATCAAAGACTTTCTCCCACTACTCAGTAGCAATTAAATGATAAAAATGTCCAACTAATTGTATTAGTGAACGTAAGGTAAAATCATCAACATGTTGCTGCAGAGTACTCGGAGCCTGTGGGATAATAAACTTTTACTGTGAGTCCTGTTCCTAAAACCTGTTCCTAAAACTCAACAGGTGGAGCTCTGATCTGGGGCTCCAGTACCATGAAAATCAACGGGTATTCGGCCCTACTTGTAAAAGGGAAAAAAACTACTACCGAAGGAGTTTTGTCCCAAATGAGTCGACCCAACTCAAACTTACACTCGTTATGGTCCTTTTGAATATCTAGAAAAAATTCTCATTTTGTATGATTCCCGGCGCGCAGGATCCTGTTGGGCATTCTCGGCAGTGGCAGCGACGGAGGGAATCACCATGCTCAAAACCGGCAAGCTGCTGTCGCTGTCGGAGCAGGAGCTGGTGGACTGCGACACGGCCAAAAACGAAGGCTGCAATGGAGGTTTAATGAACTACGCGTTCCAGTACATCGAGCGGAACGGCCTCGCCACAGAGGCCAGCTACCCCTACGAGGGGGCGGACGGGAAGTGTGACGCCAAGAAGGCAGACGACAAGGCGGCCAAGATCTCAGGCTACGAGGACGTGCCCGCGAACAGTGAGAAGGCGCTGCTGCAGGCCGTGGCGAACCAGCCGGTCTCGGTAGCCATTGAAGGGAGCAGCTACATGTTCCAGTTCTACTCTGGCGGGGTGTTCAACGGATCCTGCGGAACCGACCTTGACCACGCGGTGACGGTGGTCGGGTTCGGGACTGCTGCCGATGGGGCCAAGTACTGGCTGCTCAAGAACTCGTGGGGTACAGGGTGGGGGGAGAAAGGGTACATGAGGATTAAGAGGGGTGTGAGCTCGAAGGCTGGACTCTGTGGTCTTGCCATGAATGCTTCTTATCCGACATACTAGAAAAACATGTGTGATGTACGATAATATGGATTAGCAGTAAAACAAAAAGGGGGTCTGGATGTGCATGGTCCCGTATTCCACCGAAAAAAGGGGCTCTAGCACACGACCTATGTCCCAATCGAAAATAAAGAAGTTTAAATCCAGTTTTTATCATTAAAATTTCTCGAATCTCTTATTTTCCTCTTCTTGCTGTTTTGTTTTAAACTCGTGTGCTTGATCCTAATCTAATAAAAAAGGTGATCTAGCTCAAGCAATGAAGGAGTCAACTAAGATAGAAAATTGTAAGAAAGGGTTTTTTCAGTAATAGCTAAATAAATCTCATCTTCCATTTTGGTGGGCTTAAATGCATCAAGGAATGTTGGGGGTTGGTTTTCTGAATTTGACTGATTTGTCAGACATAAAAAAGGAAAGTCAGGTCACTCTACAATTTATAAATTGGCTTTCACCAACTACATATATACTATTTGGAAGGAGAGAAATCGACGGATTTTCCAGCCGGGCCGTGGACCTACTCTTGACATCTCTGCTACAGTTATGTACATGTTGAAACTTACAGTAACTTCTTTTCCCAAGTTAGACCATTTTTTGATAAGATGTCATCAGTATAGGATTCTGCAGTTGTAACTCTAATCACACTCATTTATATGTTTACTAATTAGTTCAATCGTAGTTGCTTCAATTACCAACAAAAAATAATAATAAACGAAGCTAAACCAAACGCACATATTTACTAAAAATCAGAATTGCATGTCACCGAGATAGAAAAGCCCAATAATATCAGCAAACAATAAAGATTATAAATTAGAACGACATGCATCAATCTGAACGGAGATTAAAAATTTGCCTACTTCCCCGACCAATCTGCACGTATGTCACTCTCCAGAAAGTATGTCAAGCCATAACAATGCAGTTTCGATTCACGAGGTTTCGAATATCAAAAGATAGGCTCCAATTATACCCGATATCCACTGGTTGGCATTGCACTTGCCTACGAGTTCGGCTCAAGAATAACCTTCTTGTATCCCAAGGCTCAGGCTAACGCAGGAGATTATGCATTCCATCCCCAAACTTTTACATTATTCCAATCAAGTCACTGTACTTTATGGTTCAAGCGGTGAGAACCTCTAACTTCTACCGTACGTTATTGAGGATATTTGTCCATAGCTCGGAAAGTGGATTGACGGTTGACCGCATCCCATAATATGCTCTCTTTTTTCATATATTTTAAAAATAATTTCACTTTCGTATGCCTTTTTTTATATTACATTGATCCGAGTTTTATCCGACTAATCGTCGCAATTATGTTCAGATACCTAAAATGCACATAACAAATAAATTTAGAGGTACAGACTAGTACGTAGAATATTATTTCTTTAGTGATATTAAATATAAAAAGTACAACCAATGCCTCAATAACAATTTAAATATATTGATAAAACCATTTTCGCATCATTGGTTGAACTGTCCGATGCATGCTCTCTCTTAAGCCACCGGTTCCTTCTCGGCTTCATCATGCTCCCGGCACCTGTCCGACTCCTCGCAGCCGCGAGTGTACCTGTTCGTAGGTGGTGGCTCGCATGGCCTGTGGGTCCCACCGCCGCAAGTGTCGATGTCGTGCCTAAGTGGGTCGTAGCCGATGAACGTTGACCTGGCCGCTGACCCGGGCCAAGGGAACGCCACCACGAGGGCAACGATGCACAAGATCACCGCCGCCTTTGACACACTGGCCATATCTCCGCCTTTACAGCTAAGGTTGTACAGGGCGGCGATGATGGACGGAGAGGCGCCGGTGCGGTGGAACGGGGCGGAGATGTGTTATATAAAATGGAGTTGTGCGGTTAAAGGCGAGTGGCACGGCGCCCTGTCGGGTGGAACGCCACCACATGTTGGCTGTTTAAGATTGTTCATACTAAATTACGTATATTTTGGGTAAGGTTAAAAAAAGAAAAGAAAAGAAAATATTTATATATAGGCAAATCAATTTGACTGGCCATCCCTTTGTTCATGTTTTCTGTTTTTAGGGGTTTTGTAAAATTTTGTAAGAAATCCAAGGAAGTTATTTTTTTTATTTTACCTCAAATGGAATGAGTTGATATAAAAATTACACGACTTATTTGGAATATTTTGAAAATATTAGAGGTGTATATAAAAAGATATGAAGAATACACGAATAACATTTTTTTTGGATAAAGTGCAGCTTGCTCTTTATATTACAAGTCAAAAGAATGTACAAAAAGTTGGAGCTCAGAGGCCAAGCTCAAGCACTATATTCATAGCAAAACTGATGATTAATGAACAAAAAACTCACTGGGACATTCCCCAGTTTAGAAGTAATTTTCTATGATCATCTGTCTTGACTTTTCTATACAAGTGCACAAGACCTAACAAGCGACATCAAACAGCAAATTTAACACAAGCCAAAATTCTTTCTTGAGAGAAAGAGGTATCAGCAAATATGAACTCATTTCGAGTCCGCCAAATAAAATAGATATAGGGGTGCCATGAGAGACGGTAGACAATGGACGGGAGTTGCTTCCCATGATGTTCCTTGGTTGCGATGTCGAGCTCAGTATCCCATTGTAGGCAATGTCTGACTTCTCCATTAAGATTGAGTAACTGTTCCCATATTGGGCGAGTGAAGGTGCAACTGAAGAACAAGTGATTTTGGGTCTCTTGCTCCTACTAGCAGTATACGCAACTAGGATTGATGCTCAAGTTCCACTTCGCCACTTTATCAAGAGTGTTGAGTTTGTTCTTGACCACAAGCCATGAAATAAAATTATGCCTCGGGATGACTGGTTGATTCCAAAGAAGCTTGTGCCAAGGGGTTTGGCTTCCTTTGTCCCTTATGTACTCCAAGTGCTATTCGTAGTGTAGGAGTTCTTCGATACTTTATCTTGCAAAAACAATCCAGTACTGAGTATATTGTTGTTGTGCAGCAGTAAATAGAGGGGGCTTGAAGGATGCCAATTATCAAACAAAAATCAGTTTTTTGGTCATTTCCTGTGGTGTGTTTAATTAAAGGATAAGCTAGTGGTCTTAATATGAGTATTCTTGTCCATGTGTAAGAGCATGAACTAGGAATACCTAAAGACCAGAGGTTCTTCCCTTTTAAGATGTATGCGTTCAGCCAAGCAATCCATAGTGACCCTGCTCCATTGATGAGGAGCTAGATAAACCTCAATGCACAGGCATTGTTCTAGGCAAATAGTTGTTTAAGACCTAGGCCTCCTTCAGTCTTGGGCAGACAAACAATCTTCCAATCTACTTTTACGCCAGCTATTGGACAGTCCTTAGCTTTCCGCAAGAAGGATCTGTACTTGCTCTCCATGGTTCTGAGGACTTTCTTTGGCAAAATAAAATCTCTGCACTAGAAGTTAGTCACATAATAACTATTTTAATAATTCGCATTGTGAATGTTAACTATTTGATAATCAAGTGAATTTGTATATCACCAAGAGCGGTACTCTAATAGTTGAAAATCTTTTCACGCGATTTGGAGTGGTTGATGTATATCATATTCGAGTATTGCTCTAATAAATATTGTTAAAAGAGGTTCTTGAGCTTGGACTTTAACTGACACTGACGTCTTAAATTGTACAAGGCATTTGGTGGTGCCATGTCTATGGGTCAGTGTTGGTATTCATTATTTATATTAAATTTTTATCTGGCATACAACAGTCTTGGGTTCGTTTTCACCCAAAAGCCTAAGCTGATAAGTGGTGCGGTACCTAATTCTCTTATAAATCACGATCATTTCGATTAATTATCCGATATGAAATTGATTCTCGATAGTTCAGTTGGTCTTATATATGTTTGCGGTTGAATGTGAAATGAACATTACATAGCGGGATTGTCACGTGACCAGTAAGTAGTACACGTTCTTTTAAGATCAAAAGCAAGTGACTTAGCACGATGGCCAAAATTCGTGTTATGGGAACATACCAGTTTTCTATCCCTTTTAAATTAAATTAATTACATTTGCAAAAATCATGAAATATTAATATAAAATAAAACGTAATGGGTAAAATGACAGAAAAAGTTTACATTACTAACTACACACTTACTGTGGATGCATGTAGCTGTTCAAACTGAGGTTACTTTAGTTTCGTAAAGCTCATACTCACGTTACGCAGATTATAAAAAATACTTCTTTTTTTTTAAGTTCGACCCTCAATGGTTTTTAATTAATTATGAAAAATTACTAAGGTTATTTAGTATTCGGAAATTCAATGTATCTCGAATGGTAAGAGAAGCCAGTCAATGGAGAGGACCAGGGTAGGGGTGTAAGTAGGAAACCCGAAAACTGAATAAACCGAATGAACCCGGACCCAAAAAACCGGATGAATGGGTCCCGGGATAAATTTAATACGGTTTTTAAGGTGGAAAAAACCGGACCGGAAAATCCGGCGAGACCCGAAACCGAATGGAAAGTTATGTTAATTTTATATTATATGTAATAAATCATTTTATTATTAGATTTTGATAATAAAAATAATATATTTGATATTTTCAAACTTGAATCTTGATTCATATTTATGTTTTTTATCTTCTTAATACACTAAAATATTCATAATTAATATTTCTTATATATTATAATGAATTTTATTTTATTATTTTGCATTCAATATATTACTATATTAAAAATCGATGCCCGAAAATACCGCCCGAAAAACCGAATCCGAAATGGGTGGTTTTCATAATCCATAAATGACTCTTGGTAAGATTTTTAACTTGAAAAAACTGGGCCGAAATAAACCGGAGCCCTATAATTTTTGAAAAAAAGGATTGAACTGTTCGTTTACACCTCTAGACCAGGGAATGTTAAAACCTTAGTAGGCCTGAGGCCCAACATAAATGGACACACAAAAACAGAAATTTCTTCTATAGATTTATAAACTACACATAATTATAAATTATTATTTCAAATTATGGATATTATAACAATAAAATCTCATAGAAATAATTATAATTTTTTTCTAGATTATGATATGTTAAATGTCTTTGAAATTGATTTTAAATTGAACATAGGAAAATATCAGTTAAAATGACATTTTTCGATTGTACGAATTAGTTCAATTGGATGAGACACGTATCCACCTTGCAAGTAGTCTTGAGGTCGTAAATTCGATTTTTTTTTTTAGAGCACAGTCCTTAGCTAGATCATTCGGATGTTTAATTGCATAAAAATTTACATTAATCTATAAATTTATGGGGTATTCATCGAACCGGGAGGATAAATTCCTCTTTTTGAAAAAAAAATTGATGCTGTTGTTTTTCTTATTTAACAACGGGAATTCATATTGAAAACGTAGATACCGATAGAAATGAAAATTTTAAATAATATCACAAACATTTATTAAATAGTATTAATATTAAAATTAAATGGGTACCAAAAACTAACGGGTTATTTGTCTAGAAAAGGACGAACTATCCAAGAATTTTTAAATTTATCACGAACTATTTTTTTCCAGAAAATCAAGAACTATTCAAGAATTTTCTAATTTACTATGCCATTAATTTATATGTTAATTCCTGATGTGTATTATTAATTTTACTGATTGTGCAAATAGAGTTTGACTTGATATAATATGTGGCATCCATCTGGTTATAAAAAAATTATGAACTATTATCAAATTCTCTATTTTATCATGAAAATGGACCTGCAAACAGATGTTCTCTATATTTATGATCAGATGGATGTCATGTGTGATATCACGTTATATTCTTTTGTATAGTCAGTAAAATTAACGGTAAAAATCAGTAATTAACAGTCAAAACTAATAACGTGATAGATTAAAAAATAGAGCATAATTCATAATTTTCTGTATAAAAAAATAGTTGACGATAGATTAGGTAATTCTCATGTAGTTTGCATTTTTTGTGCAAAAAAAAGTTGATAATAAATTAAAAAATTCTTCGGTAGTCTGTTCTTGTCTGGACAAATAAAACAAAACTAATTAATTAGACGTGCTTTTTTTAATCAAATTCAAGGAAGCGATGGCCAAATGGCTGCTGAGAGCCTCGAACAGTCAATTTACCATACTGACCTTTCACCTAATATGCGTGTCTTTTTTAATGGACTTTGAGGAAGGGTCATTTTGGAAAATGGGAAGCTAGAATAAGTTTTGGATGACCAGTAAGCGGCAAGAGGGGAGCATCGCGGTGCTTATTGCTTGTATGACTCGTAAATTAATAAAATTTAATAATTTTAAAATATTTTATAAAAATATAAAAATTAAGAAAATTTAATTTTATTAGTTGGTAATACCACATAAGTACTGTCACGTATTATACGTGACAAGAATTTCTCGCAAGAGAGCCATGCATGTATCTTTTGTAATAGTATTACTAAGTGACAGTATTCACATGATGATATTAAATAATAAATTTTATTTATTTTTATAGATTTTATAAAATCTAAAAAATAAAAAAAAATTCCTCTGGAATACATGAAAACACTAACACACAGCGATACCATACTAAAAAATACTTCTTTCTCCCACATCCGACCGCCCCTCGAGCTGTCTTTACCATATTTTTATTTTAAACAATTTTTTTATTTTTCTAAATTAAAAATGTTATTTCCAACGGCTATTTAAATAGAGTTCGAAGGCGTCATCTCAGTTGGCTTGCCACATCAGCACACGCCAGTGCAAAATTAGCGGTATCCGTTTACTTGTAATAAACTAAATTATTTATCAAAAAAATAAATAAATTAATTTATTTAATATCGTTCCAGTTTTTTATTCGGTATTAAGCTGTTACATTATTCAATCATTTATATTTCCCTCTATTAAAGTTATTCTCTCTCTCTCTCTCTGCAATATCACGTCATAGACTTGAGTCAAAAATAATTAAAAAAAATTTATGTATTTTGGGTTTTTTTATCGTAAATTTAAAATTATATTTGATATGGTTCGCCCCCCAAAAATAAAATTAATATTTATATACAATTTGCAAATGCTCTTCCGTTTATCTCCCTCAAAACAAAACACTTTTGCACTTATCTTTTTTGATAAGTACACATTTACATTATTTAATAAAGAGGATTAAAGGGTATGGAAGGAAAAAAAGTTTTATATATCAATATGTATATCAAGTTATATATATATATATATGACGCGGTCAATAATTTGTCACTATTGAATAGTGTGTTGTGCGACCGGATCGTTAGTAAAGTAGGGGACCAGACTTAGAGGAGACTGCTGGGTTTGCGAGTTTATATCAGTGAGAGATTATCGGAGAAGGGTCCTGGTTTACATCAGATATTGTCATGATCAGACGCTCATATATTATATTATTAATAATGACCTTACAGGAGAACGAGCTCGTTTTCATCCAAAAGCGTAAGTTATCAGATGGTGATATCCAATTATCTGAAAAACGCGTTATAATCCTCTTATATAATTAGCGTGTGATCTGATAATTACATATATCACGCGATATGCTTGTTATATAAAAAATTACATTGAAAGAGAGATAATTACTCTTTTTTTTTAACAAGTTGGGTTGAGGAAGAGTTCCGGAGCATAAGACAAAGGAAAAAGTATTGATTCGAGCTGGGCATATTGTAATAATTAATTTTTTTCAGTCTTTTAATGACAAATAATAGATTAAAAGAATTTGCCCTTTATTAAAATGCATGTAAATGGCCACATGAATATTTTCCATTAAATTTCCATCCGGTCAGAAAGAGAGTGGACTCATATCCATCCCAAAAACTCAAGCTCATAGGATGGTAGTACACACTCTCTCTTATAAATCGAACTTCTTTTTATCATTTAACCGCCCCGGTCAACAACTGACATCGAGCCGAGTATTTTTCTTCCGTGCTCGGGCAGGGGACAATTGACCACAAGCAGGGCATTTTTCTTTCGGTCTCAAGTTTTTAATGGGCCATGAGTTCCACACTCGGACCTGACGTAGTGTGAGCCCACACGATTGACTCTGATAACATGTTAAATTTCCACTCAACCCACAGGAGGTTGGGCCTATATCAATTCCAAAAGCTCAAACTGATAGGATGGTGGTACACGCTCTCTTATAAACCAATTTTTTTCATCATTTAACCGATATAGATCATTTTCAACATTTTCCATCCAAATTAATGGTCAGGTTGCGTTTGATTGTGAAAACAAGCATACTTTGAAAATCATGAGTAGGAAAAAGGGGTTCAAAGTAAAATGTTAATTAGTAAATTGTGGAAAATTCTATAATTCAATTGCTAGTTCGTGACTGGTGGCAGAAGTGATTATCGGCCATCAGATTTTTTCCTCTGTAGTCCGTACAGTTATTTGTAATCCATCTGATTAATATATTTTGTGGTTCAATAACTGGAGCTGTATAAATTTTAGATATTAAATGGAAGAATGTGTCAATAAATAAATCTAACACCGTATAATTAATAACTTGAAATCTTGAGTATAAGAAAATTGAGGTACCACCGCTTATAAGTTAAAATTTTATATGAACACGGGTCTAACTTTTATAGGATCGACATGAATTTTACGTAACATCAGAACATGTTACAATGTAGACTCGTAACATGCTAGACACAGGTATAAAACTCGTAGTCTATTAAAAGCTTGAAATCCGATAAAATATCCCCAACTTGTGGCCGGTTATATTAACCGAGCGTAAAAAGAGAAAGCTTGCCTCATGAATGTTCGTTCCCTCGTGAGTTACTGAGACGGTATGGCCAGTCATATTGCTCGAGCGTAAAAAGAGAAAGCTTGCCTCATGATTGTTCATTCACTCCTGAGTTATCGAGAACGGATATTTAAAAGTACGTGACAAATAAAATACATACGATTTAAAGCACTCAACTCATGAATTTGAATTTTTAAGTAGATATGAGTCTTACAGCTTAAACATTGGATGAAAAATTTACAGTATAACTCCACATTTCAGATATAAAACGATAAGGAGTCAACCCCACTTCTGCCACGTGTCGGGGCGGCGGCTGATGAGATTTTCTGCGATAGGAGTGAATTTGATTCAGCCGGACAAAACAAAAGACACGACAGAACATTTCCCGAGCAAATAAAACAAAATTTGTAAAAAAAAATAAAAAATAAAAAGAGAACCCCACTTTTATAAGAATTTTTCTATTAATAAATTGTTTCCTATTATATAAATCAAAGTGCTAACCATTTTGAACATGTGGATGAGAACGGTTTGGCGGAGGACTAATTCATTTCTTTTTTTTAATAATATTACCTTTTAAAAAAAGAAAAATTTGAAATAGTATTTTATTTTTATACGTTTATCGAAAAAAGCTATATATGGGAACAGGGAGCTTCTTTATCCTAGCATTGCAACAGATAGCAATACAGTACTTTCTCCTTCCCTTCCGTCTCGCTCTTGGTTTCTTTGAAGACCTCCCTCAAAGAAGCCTTTTTGTCTCTCTGTCTCTTGAATATTCATCGGAGTCCCCAAAATCAGAGGAGAGAGAGCTCAGATCTTCATCAAGTAGAAATCTTTAAACAAAGTAAGGATACCCACAATCCCTCGCTCCTCCCAAAACCCACAGATTATTGTTGGTGTTCCCAACGAACCTCACGAGCACACATCTCGAAAACCTATAAAGATGATGTTTTTGAAGACAATCAGGAAGAAAATGTGGGTGTTTTCTCATTGATCATCTGCCCTCTTGCATACAAACAAATCCCCACAAAAAAGCCCTTTTTTCTTTTGTTTTCTCTTTTCTCTAAATGGAAGGTATGCCAGTGGTCTGCTCCTGCACCATAATCGTCACTGTACCAGCAACCGATCACCAGACTTTCCCCCTCCACAAGCTCTCCTTCTGGTTCGCTCCTACCACGCGTCCACCCGGCCGCTGAGGTGGCAATCACAGCCGATTGTAGCTGAGTCTCAAGAACTCTTTCAGGTCGAGTTTTATATTGGCTTGGTGAGCTGTTGACTTCCATTTGGTAAATTTCAAGTCTTATCTGCGATTAGTATTTGAGCTGAGGTACTGTGATCAAGTCATAGACTTCGATGCCTGGAAGTTTTGCATCTTTTATGGGATTTGAACGCTGGTGAATGGTGTCGTCCAAACGGGTAGTCGAAATTGGGAATCCATGAACTCGGGTCCTTTATAATTTATCTAGGATCGTGAGTGATTTAATCCAGTATAAGCACTAGATTTCTACTTCTTTTGAATTGGACTCTACACATTGAGTTTGGGGTAAAAGTTTCCGGCTAATGTGACGAACAGTGTTGGCCTTTGCTGCTTTGGTTTTATCAAGTCAAGGAACAACCCGCTTGTAAAAGATTGCAACTTTTGATGGACGTGAATGCTTGTGAATCAAACGGTTCATATGGGTCGAGTTGTTTCGACCCGGTGGGTCATTTTTCGAGAGATGTTGGTGGAAGAAATGGGGTTTTGCGAGGTGGGTCGTATTCAAAATCTCAGTCTCTGGTGTTGGATGGTGAGAAGGGGGAGCTGGTTAAGGCTCCACCGGGAGTGGTGAAGAAGAACGTGTCGGAGGCTAAGGCCATGTTGGCTCTGAAGAACCATAAAGAGGCTGAGAGAAGGAGGAGACAGAGGATCAACTCTCATCTTGCCACTCTTCGGGATCTCGTGCCCTGCACCAATAAGGTCACTCTTCACAACTTCCTTACCATCTTAGAGTATATTTTCCACATTTATCGGTTTTGTGTGCACGATATTACTCTGTACTTCATAGCACTAGAGTATAGGTGCGAGTTATCTTACAATGCAATGTTATTCTTATCTCAATATGCTTGTAGATTGCTCGATGATTTGATGAGCGAACTCGTGAAATAGTTAAGACTATATGTTAATCAGTCATTGACTCGGTTAAGTTGCTCTTCTATCAGTATTTTTCGTACAGTCCATGTGCCTTAATTGGAAAGGTAGCACCGAGAAAATCCTTTTTTTAAATTTGTACAAGAAAATTTTGGTTGAGGTATAGGCAAGTTCTTCCAACTGTCCAACCAATAAAATGTTGCATCTTTTCTTTTCCAGCTCCCTCTCTTGTACATGTCTTTTCACAAGTGGTTGGATTGATAACTACTCTTGAATATCAACCTGTTTGTTGACTCTGTTCTGCTGATGCAAATATAAACCGATCCAAATCGACCAATTCAGAAAGAGGCTGCATTGATTTTTGCTGAGATGGGTACTCAACAGGTTGATTTCTGGTATCAGAATTCTAAGAATGAGAAAAGATGACTATGATGACATGTTTGTTAGTTGTGTGGCTTGATTTGTTTCTGTTGATTAGTTTACAATTTCAGTCACGTTTTTGTTTCATTGTGATATGATGAGAAGATTTCTTATCTACAGAGTCAAAGCATTTGTTTATTAGCAAATTGCTGGCAAGTTACCTCACACTTGATTTATTAAGAGCAAGTACTCCATTGAAAAGTATTTGTTTGTTTAAAATTGATTTGCAACCTAGTGCCGTCCTTGTACTTCTATCTATTGATTATCCTATGCTAATAATTGCATATAGGTTACAGTCTCTCTCAAAGGATTGCAACATGGACCTTATCATGGAGTAGTTCTTTAATAAATTATTAGAAACAGTATGATGTAATCAATAATATAATCATAAGCCCACGTTGAATCTTTCAACTTCATTATTTTTTAGTAGAATTTTGTGTGTGTTCATTCAGTATTGTCATTGATTCTTTGAACAGACGAATTACGTGGGGGTGTTTGGTTTGAATTTTATTATATTGCGAGAAGTATTAGGATTACATGGAAAGTTTGAATCATGGTGAAATTTCCTTGAAAAATGGGTCAGAATATGTGATTGAAGTGTTTGAAATAATACAAATTTGTGAAGTTTGGTTGCTGTGAAGTTGATGGAATATGTTTATATCATATGTTTTGGATGTAAAGAATTTGCTTCTATTAAAACAAATTTGCATGAAGATTTGCATTGCTACAAACTAGAATTGCTGGAACTATTCTTATGAAGATGTTCTTGGTTTTACGGCATACCGGATTTTGACAGTGGTCTTGTTTTACACACACTTCAGATGGACAAAGCAACATTGCTCGCAGAGGTCATAGATGAAGTGAAGAAGCTAAAGAAGGCGGCTACAGAATCCACCAGAGGCCTTCTCATTCCATTAGATTTTGAAGATTTAATTGTTGAGCTGTGTGATGAAGTTAACGAGCAAGGAACCATTTCCTTCAGGGCATCGCTCTGCTGCAAGTACCGACCTGATCTATTCAACGACCTCAAGCAGGCCATCGATTCGCTTCACACAATGAGGCTCACGAAGGTGGAGATTTCGACTCTTGAGGACTGGTTGAAGATTGTGTTGTTATTCACAAGCAGTCCAGGAGATAACGACCACGGGGCTCTCTCAAGCTCGATTTATAGGTCATTGAGCTTTGTGCTCGATATGGGTTCTACATCACTTGAATTCCCTGCAAGAGCAGCACACCCGAGAAAGAAGCGGAAGGTTTCGCTGTTTGAATCCTCAAGCTCGTCTTCTTGAAACTGCGAGAGAGGATGAGCACACGGTCACGGTTGGACTCAGAGAGGCCCTGAGAAATTATCTCGTTCAACCCTGATAATAAGTCAGTATCTCGTCTTTTCGGGTGATCAGGGCACTCTTTATTAGCTTCGAAAGTCAAAGAAACTGGAAGTTGTCTCCGGCAACAGTCTTGTGAATTTTCCAAAGCGTTTGTCGTGTATAATATGCTTGGCCATTGATCATGTATACTGGAGCTGCTAGGTTGGATCTGTGGTCTTCTTCAGCACCACGAAGAATAAAGCAGCAGTTAAAGGAGCATCAGTACAAGATACAGTGCACTGTACTCATGTTCTTTGTGGAGTAGCACCTGTACAAAGTGTAAAACCTCTGTGATTTTCATCTCGATGCTTAATGGTTCGGCTATTTCGAGATGTGCTACATCCTCCTAACAATCCTTGTGACCGCTCGGTACTTATGGTTGGCTCGAGAATTATGACTTGATACTTATGGGTAGCTCGTGTTGTATGAAGTTGAAGCTATGTGATGATTATAGGCCGTATAAAGTATGACCAGCCGGATGCAATCAATCCCTTTAAACCTATCATCGCAAAAAGATATATATATATATATATGTACACACTATTATATGTAAATATCATCGCAAAAAGATATACACACACTATTATATGTAAATATTTAAAAAGTTTAATATCTTTTTTATTTTTTATATTTGTCATCAATTTAATTTTCATATTAAAATTTATTATATGCATCTGATTTTCAGATTAAGGGTAAAAAAATAATTTTAATCATTTTCTCTTATTTTATATATATGATTTTAATAGTAAAAATCTTTAATTAACGGCTCAGATTCCCTTATTTCACTCTATATCACTTTATATTTACAATGAAAAAATCTGTCACTTTCTTAATAAAAATTTGAAATTATAAAAATAAAAAAATAAAATTGACACAATATATTAATAAAAATTAAAAATGTTCTACTTATATTGTATGTCAATAAATTTTAAATGAATTAAATTGTAAATAAATTATAAATAAATGAAATAATTATATGGATTCATTTCAGTATTTTACATTTATTTATTTTTATATTTTCCTGCGTAATACGAGTCTGTATCTAATATAGTATTATTATATTTAAAAATTTCTATTCAGGAAAAAAAAGAATTAAAAATGCCATTAGTTGACGTGGCGAGAGATGACTGGTGAAGTCCACAGCAGAGACATTCATTACCTGCATAGGAAACCTACCGCAAGGAGCCCGCATCTTCTTCCCGATTCCAGCCCGATGCTTCGTGCAATCAAATTGGGTTCACTTATGGTGGTTTTTTGGAGGTAAAAATCCATCTAAGACAACCCCTCTGTCACTCCGTAAAGAACAAGGAAACATAAGAACTGGGCGTTGAGCCACGTGAATAAAGCTAAGACCTTTGATCCGTGATCCACCGTAAGGCCATGACCCAGTGAGATCTGTGCGCTGATATTGTCAACAATCAGCTCAGTGAAACGGAGGATTAGAAAGATCCATGGAGGAGGAGGGGAGGCCGATACTACAATTCGCACCGCTTCAGAGCGCAGTGGACGAGGGTTTCTGGCACCGGTTGTGTTCCCTCAAACTCAACAAGCTGGGAATCGACGATTCTCCTATTCCAATCTCTGGTTCGCCAATTTTTTCCTTCTATTGTTGTGTTTTGATGCTTGGTTACTTTATATATGTGGGAGTGGATATTGCAAGTTTAAGTTATCAGCTTCTCTTCATGGGAAGTAGGAGCGGTTCAAGATGGTACCTTTCTCTTGCTATGTTTACTATCAGTTTCTACTGAGATAATGAAAAGATAACTTTTTTATATGCCTAGTGAACTGAATCTAGGTAGATGCCAACAACGGCTTCAAGATTGGTTTTATGTTGGGCATTATTATCATGTGATGTAAGGGTTGGTAACCCTTTGCTGCAGGTTTCTGTGCACCCTGCTTGCATTCTCAAGTGTCGAATCATCTAACTCTTCTTTCTGAGTCCTTGCCCTCTGAAGCAAGCGAGACACTTGCCATTAGCCGTGGGAATAGGAACAAGTGCTCTGTTCCTGGAACGCTTTACAACACCAATACGCTGGAAGCATACCACAGCCTTGATAAGCAGGCCTTACTGAAGGCGGAAGCGAAGAAGGTATTCCATCAATATTTTTGCAAATTGATTCTGTTGATGAGATTTCTCTGCACAGATTGAAAACAGTGGGTTAAAGAAGTTATACCAGGTTGCAGGCTCCTAGACTTCTGATGAAATGGTCGTGAAAACTTTAGTCTGTCCAATTTCTACTATCTTTTGCTCAGCGTCTTTCTCCCTTCTCCATTTTCTCTCCCTTGAATTTGCCTTCTGATGTATAATCCTAATTAAGAGCAGGACTCGTGGCCAATTTAGTATGATTGAATGACTGCATGTAATTAACACTATGTAGATGATTGCAGTATCATGGATTTTTGTTGATTTTCCACGTGATCATTCAAAACAAACCATAAACTTCAGGTTATTCCATGCATGGAATTTCATTCCACCATTTTGAGAAGGGAAATCGCTTGGTTCTGGAGAAGATTATTTAGTTTTTCCACCCATATGGAAAAATGCATTAACATCCACTGTGTCTCCCTGGTATTTTCGGAATAAAGGGAGGAATTTTGTTGCTTTCATTGAAAAGCATATCTTATGATATGATACCACTTACCTTATTTTCTGGTATTTATCAAGGAAAAGGAGAACAGAAGGCTTTACTTGATAGACCCAAAGAGTAATTCCTTAGCTTCATTAAAAAGGATTGAAAGTAACTTCAGTCTTACATGACGCATGTATTAGATTTGGGATGATATTCATTCTGGGAAGGCTGTCGAGGATAGTGCCCTACTTTCTCGGTTTCTTCTCATCTCCTATGCTGACTTAAAGAAGTGGAGCTTCCATTATTGGGTTGCCTTTCCTGCTCTGGTTCTCGAACCTGCTGCAACGCTAAACTATATAAAGCCGGCTTCACAATGCTTTAGCCCAAAGGAGGTGCTTCTTCTGTCATTGAAGAACTGCATTTACCAATGTTTTTCCTATGTATTTTTAAGTCCTATTTTTTGATGTAGGCAGAATCCTTATCTGCTGCTTGTAACGATTGGCGTAAATCAACAGTAACTGCTGGTTCGTTCTCCTCCTTACAAGCATAATTTCTTGTCATGTCTGTTCATTTTGTTGAAACTAATGTAGGCCTAATCCGAGCATAAGTTCTTGTCTCTGTTTTTCCATCTTCCTCTCCTTAAAGAGTGCAAAGCTTAAGCTAGCGGTGTCTTATTCGCTTCAAAGATTGCATTTTTTGATGAAAAAAGGAAAATTTATCCTGATGTTTGAAGAAAATTGGAAAAGAAATCTTGGATTCTTCTCTTCATGCATGAAACTTGAGAACTAGATAGTTTTTCTGTTACAGAGCAAAAGTTAAATATGATTGTTCAATTTGTCTAATGGGGATATGAAATCTGTATTTGCACGAGTCTATTGCAGATGTACCATTCTTCTTGGTTAGTGTTAAATCAAATTCTTCAGTCAGTATAAGGCCATTGAAGGATTGGGACTTGTGCCACGATGATTGTCAGCAGGTTTGTCTAAGACAATCAACCATTCATGATTTTTTCCCTGATATCTTTGGGGCCTGTTTCATTGAATAATCTTTCAGTAAATAATTTCTATGTTGCAGTTATTGTTTGGTTTTTATGACCCTTGTCATCTTCCCAATAATCCCGGGTGGCCTCTCCGCAACTTCCTTGGTCTTATTGCAGCTCGATGGAACATCAACAAGGTCCGGTTTTTGTGCTACCGTGAGAACCGGGGTTTCGCAGATCTTGGACTGTGCCTTGTTGGTGAAGCCTTAATCTCTGTCCCAGACGGTAGGTGGGCATAAATTGGCATCTCCTCTTTTTCGATTTCATTTTTTTTGCTTACTCACCTTTTATGGAGCAAATTATTGGCCGTGGATGAGTACATTCGTCTCTGTACATCGGTTAATTATACACGCATCATCGAGGTTTTAAACCTTCCATTATCTTCCCATGTTAATGGGTTCGTGTGTGGGTTTACTAAATTCAAAATTTTGGTCTCTATCTACCAAAGCCTTCATAATGGCATTTAATTTAAACCAGGATGAAAATATAATTTGGAACTCCTTGTCAGCCAAAAAGCGTGGCAGAGCTTATTTGCAGTTTCATTAAATATATGACCTTCGATATCCCCGATGGCCTTAAAATTTCAGTCTTCCCCATTGCAATAGGATGGAGAGATCGTAATTTCATGCCCAATGCTGTGGGATGGGAGTCTAACCGGGGGAAGAAAGGATCCCGATGCATCAGCCTTGCAAAGACGATGGACCCTACGAGGTAAATAAACCAAGCATAACTGCTCTGAAGGGGTATCTGGTTGTGTGAAAAACTGGGCAACTGAACTTATTTGAACTGGATATTCCATTTTTCACACACGAGTCTTGTTTGTCAAATGAGTTTTAGAGCTGGGGTTCAGATTTGCCTCTGGTTCTTGCCAAAAATTGGATGGAAACATTCCGCTAAAGACCTTTAATTTTCTGAGCATGCGAATATTGTTGCATGTAGTCTTTATCTTAGTGGTCTGAGATTATATTTACAGGTTGGCAGTATCCGCCGCAGATTTAAACTTGAAACTGATGAGATGGAGGGCCCTGCCATCTCTCAATTTGGACATCCTCTACTCCACAAAGTGTCTGCTGCTCGGAGCTGGTACTCTTGGGTGCCAGGTTGCACGCATGCTCATGGTGAGTGTATTTGGGGAAAAATATTCCAGTGATTTTGCAGTAGTTACCATGCTTGAATTGGATGTCAAACTAGTCAAGACCTGGTCTGGAGGTTTTTTACCCAGCAGAGGAGTTTAATGGTTCCAGCTGCTTAGATAATTGTCATGCTCATGGTGAGCACTTTTGGGGGAAAAATATTTCGGTGATCTTGCAGGAGTTACTATGTTTGAATTGGACATCAAATTGGTCAAGGCATGGACTGGAGTTTACCCAACAGAGGAGTTTGGTGGTTCCAACTTCTTAGATAATTATCATTTGTCATCATTATAGGATGCCTATGATTTTTTGCTTTAGATGCAGTACTAGGAGCTGGCCAGTTCACTATGGTTTAAGAAATCAAGTTAGTGAGAACTGGTTCTTGTGCATTTCAGTTCATGGCCAAGAGGCCGCCCATGGAGGCACCTGCTTTGTGCCAAACTAGCTGCATCATTTTGGTTCTGATATGGAGAAACCGGACTAGGAAAGGAAAGCAATTTCCCTATCCTGTCTGAATCCAGAAACTTCTTGAATTGCTATTTATCATTGATTGAATTTGCTCATCAAGTCTTCTGCAGGGTTAATTCTCCTCGCAACATTATGCTGCAAGATATCTGTTCTCATCAAAGACCATCAACTTTTGCAGGCTTGGGGTGTGAGGAAAATTACCTTCGTTGACAATGGCAGGGTGGCCATGTCAAATCCATTGAGGCAGTCACTATATACGCTGGAGGACTGCTTGAATGGTGGTGAATACAAGGCTGTAGCTGCTGTTAAGAGCTTGAAGCAGATCTTCCCAGCTGTAGTGAGTGACAATGTCATCATCTTTTCTTGCTTACATCCTGGAAATAAATGATCTGCTGAATTTTTCCGGTTATTCTTCCCCCTGCCTTGCTTCTTCTTAGGAAGCTGAAGCTGTGGTGATGTCTATACCGATGCCCGGGCATCCAATCTCAAGCCAGGAAGAAGAGAGTGTCCTAAATGATTGCAGGCGCCTCCATGATCTGATTGATTCCCATGATGTTGTCTTCTTGCTGACAGACACAAGGGAGAGTCGGTGGCTCCCGACCACCTTTTGTGCCACTTCTGACAAGGTTCTACTCGGCATTCCTTTCCTCCAGCTTTTTTGTTCTGTTTACCGAATGTTCTAGTTCTCAATCATTCTAAAGCTCTGAGACTCACAAATCAACTGCTTTTTTGTGTTTGTGCAGATTACGATAACAGCTGCTCTAGGGTTCGATAGTTTCTTGGTCATGCGGCATGGGGCAGGTCCTTTTAGCATATCCAGTGATATGGGCAGCTTATCGCTTTCAGAGAGTACTGAAAGGCAGAGACTGGGCTGTTACTTCTGCAATGATGTTGTTGCGCCAATTGATGTAATTTACTTTAATGAATCAATATAAATCTGATCAAATTCACTTTTCACCTTTAATGTTGTTCTCTCCATTTCTTTCCATTTTTCTTCTCTTTTTGCTCGTGAAGATAACTGATTGGGTGCTTGTTTTGTGTGCAGTCCACCGCTAATCGCACCCTTGACCAGCAATGCACGGTCACTCGTCCAGGTTTGGCACCTATTGCTTCGGCACTTGCGGTTGAGCTCTTAGTGGGGATTCTACATCATCCAAATCGGTAATCGGTTATGTCAGAACAAATCTATTTTCTCACATTTGAGCGACATCCTTAATTTCTAACCAAATGCGAACAGGGCATATGCCGAAGCAGAGCATGCAAATGCCAATCTAAGTGCGAGCAGCGAGCGTCCGCTTGGCATCTTGCCCCATCAAATCCGAGGCTCCCTCCCACAGTTTTCCCAGATCACTCTCGTCGGCCATTGCTCAAAGAGCTGCACTGCTTGTTCCGAAACCGTGAGTATTGCTACCGGATCGTTATTTTTTTTCTTCACCAACCGTGGATCAGCATTGTTTCTTGAACTCCGAATTGCTCACGAACCATACACAAATGCAGGTGGTGTCAGAGTACAAGAGCAGGGGAATGGAGTTCGTTCTTCAGGCGATCAATCATCCAACCTACCTGGAAGATCTGACCGGATTGACAGAGCTGATGAAGTCTGCAAATGCCTTTGATTTGGATTGGGACAACGACGGAGATGCAGTAGACGATGAAGATGACTGTGTCGAAATCTGAAAAGGTTAGCTGCCTGGCCATACCGATGATGCTGTGGTAATTTATCTCGTAATAACTGTGCAGAACTTTGAAGAATTCAGTAGAAAGGTAGAAATTATTCACCGAGATTTCTCTAGGAATCCCGTCATGTATAGCCCGGCTCGATCTTTAATGGAAGCTACTGACGGAAACTACTAGTTACCCTTCATGTTCGGTTTTGAATCTTCAAGCATCTCGATTTGGTCTGGATACTTTTCACCAAGCATGGGTTTGGATTCATTGGTTCCTCGTTCTGCATGTAGCTGTCCTTGTGGCTATTGGTGATGCTTCTGTTGGTATGGTCCCTTTTTCTCTGGTTTTGTTTGATGACATCCGACGTATTTGAATAGATCTGTTTTCATGGAGGAACTCTTGTGCGTAAATGTCATGTGATTATGTGGTTACACTAACTAATTTAATTGAGTTATTTTTATTTATTTTTAAATCTTAAAAGATAAGTGAATTTCATTGGCTATGTCATCGTGTAAATAATACTATATGATGACACCGTTATGCACATGACTCCCTCATTTTAGTAGGGGTATAAGTGAAAAATCGAAAACCAGACCAAACCCGAATCGGAAAAATTAGATTTATGGGTCTTAAAATAAATTCAAGTCAGTTTTTGAGTTGAAAAAGACTAGACTGGAAAATTCGGGCTCCGACTCGAGAAATCTGACGGGTTTGAAACTCATCCTAAATGTAGGTTGAATTAATATTTCATGTAATAAATTATTTTATTATAGGATTTCGATAATAAAAAATATATATATTAATATTTTTATGTTTGAATAATATAATGAATCTTATTTTATTATTTTTGCATTTAATTTGTTATTATATTTTAAAATCGAGACCTGAAAACCTGTTAGAAAAAATCAAACCGGAAGTGATCGGTCTTTATAGTCTCTAAACGGTTCTCAGTACGGTTTTTTAAATAAAAAAATTGGATCGAAAACATCAGGACTCAATAATTTTCAAAAAAAACTCGCCCAAACCATCCATTTACACCCCCAATGTTCATGAAAGAGCCTTCTGTATAAAAAGCATTTTACGTGACATATGTCAAAGGTCAATGAGTATTTAACATATCAATATTATATACATAATTTGTCAGATATCTGTAGCCGCTTTTCGGTGATGTCTAAAGCGAGCATTGACCTGTAACACGTGTATAACTACAATTTTTTTTTGTTTGCGTTCACGACTTTCATTATTTTTCTCAAAACATAATGGGACTCCACCCAAATTCTCACCAAACTTTGTCAACATTGGTTGATCGATTACTCTTCACCCTGAGTGGCGCACTAGCTAACATACGGGTTGCCAATTAGGCTCCTGACCACGGAAAATTCAAAAAAGGCATCCATGGCTTCGATCTTCCAGGGTCGTTCGTCCAGTTGAAACTTCTACTTTCACCGAAAACTTTCGCGGCGCCACGTTCTTAACCTGTAATCTAAAAAATTCTAATAAATAGTGAATCAACGAGGAGGTATATCGCATCAGTTAGGAGCATAAGGAAAAAAATCGAAAAATTGAAAATCTGAAAAAATTGACTGAGACCGACCCGAAAAACCTTGGTTTAGATTTTGGACGATTTACGAGGTCATGAAAAACTGGCCCAGAAAACTCATTGGTCCACAAAACTAGTCGAAATCATATAAAAAGTAAAATATCATAATAAAAAATTCATCTTATTATTAAATTTTGATCATAAAAGTAATAATTTAATAATTTGGATTTGAATTTTGTTACATATTTATACCGTTTAACTTGTTTTATACACCGAATATTTACCATTAGCAATTTTTTATTTATTAAGATGAATTTTACATTATAATTTTTATTTTTAATTTATTATTTTATTGAAATACGAGGTCTCAAAAAACTGAACCCTGCTAACAATTGGTTTTTCAATTACTAAATGGTTCTCTGTTCTCGCCATATTTTTTTAAAAAAAAGCAACCCGAAAAAATTCGGGCCACGACCATTTGGTTAAAAACTTAGCAGACCCGACCCGACCACTTTCACTCCTAACGTTGTCGGTATGCCATATGATACACTCGAAGAACTAGAGACTCTCTATAATTGTCATGTTAATAACGACGTCACTGCATCGATTTTTTTTTTTCATATCGATGGTATCTGGTAATGTGACAATCGACTAATCCACCGAAGAGTGTATTTACAGCGTAGACCCCCACATTAAACTCCGGATGCCGACCTTAAGGGGATTTCAAGCCCGGACATTCTTGGAGCGTCAGCACATTCATCTTGAAAATCGTTGAACGAGCTCTTACATAGGTCAGAGACCAACCCAGAACTGTCTCTCTCTCTCTCTCTATGTTCCCTCGAGTGGCAAACATGCCTTCCCCTGGTTCATCATCATCATCACCGCCATCATTGCGGAAGCTCTCTTACATAAAACCTCGATTCTTCACCCGCACGAGGAGATTCCTTCGCTCCAAAACAGCAGCCAGGACCGACCACGAGCCCTCCGACCAAAATGGCATTACCGCCGCTGTCCTTGGCACGGAACAGCCGGCTGGAGAGGAGGACTCGGCCGCACTTCAGAGGGCGGTGAAGAGGCTACACTTCGGTGGCCCTGAGGAGAAGAAGGCGGCGGCCGTCGAGATCGAGAGGCTGGCCAGAGAGGACGCGAAGGTGAAGAAGCTGATGGCGGAGCTCAGAGTCATCCCGGCGCTGGTGGACATGGTGGCGGCCGTCGGGCAGCAGCGCGAAGCTGTCAGGGCCTTGCTCGAGCTTGCCGACGGGACTTACACGTGAGTTTCCCGATCCGATCATTACTCGAACTCCATTTTCATAACTTCTCGATCGAGTTTCGAACCCATTAAACAAAGAAAAACTTTTTCTCCCATTACACGAGTTTTCCGCACATGATGTAAGAAATCTTCTTACCATGAACCTCCAACGTTGACTTATCATTTGATGAGACCGTTCGCACGTATGTTTTACATATGAACTAATTCAAATTCACGGGCTTATGAGTGTGTTATAGGCTCAGAAATAAACTCCTTGTTATCAAAAAGATTTCTTCTATGAGATGCCATTAAGCAAAGGCAATTTCAATTTTTTTTCGCGGGATGATAATTACGATTTTTTTAATCTGAACCATTGGTATCCATAGCTCAGTAGATCATCACTAATCCAGTTCGAGTCGGATAACTCACTAGGAGTTAAAAGCTCTCCCATGATGAATTCTTTCAGTCCACAACACATGAATCCGAGATCTTATTTAAGGGGGAGGGATTTCATACCACCTCCACCGATCCATTTTCGAAGATAATTACAATCTTAGCTAGATAGTTTTATATAACAAATTCTCTTCTGTAAGATGCCATTAGGTGAAGATAATCACAGGTTTAGCTAGATAGCTTTATTTTTCTTTTCTAGACATTTATAGGTCTAAAAGGATCGGGAAAATAATATTACAGGATAATACAGAATCCCATCGATAAGAACTGTACTGTGACATCTAGGCCTTTCGGCGAGCGTCGGTGCACGAACGCTGAATTTTCGGGCGGATCGATGTAGATGGTGGGCATCGGTGTAGATAGGTAGGCTAAGCATTTATGTGGTTTACCATAACTTGTTATTGCTTTAAAATAGGTGAGGCCTATTAACCAAACTTTAGAGGCAACCGCTCGGTTTAAGTATTGTTGGATTATGTTAAAAGAAATTTAAAATTGCTTGAGAAAGTTTTAATTTTATAGTAAAATTTTCTTCGTTTACGAGCCGAAATATCATAATATAGTGTCCGGAAAGTATAAAGTTGGTAGTATAATTGGATAAGCATAGGTAGAGTTGATGGTAAAATTAGTCACGACTGCAGTCACGATTGCAACACGCTGGATCGCAATAACCGAACCTTCCAAGACTATCATGAAATCTCAACTTTATTTGAGTTTCAAGATCATCGTGAAATTACTGTGCCTCTCTTACACCTTTCTCCCGTTCGACCGGTCTTCCAAATTAAAATGGTCAAATGGTCAAATTAAAAGGGTAAAATTGTCAAATTAACTTTTTATCCCTCCAAATCCTTTCTCGAATAATAGTATACAAACGAGTGATTTGGATGAATAAGTTATCTTTGCAAATCATTCTGCTCCCATCCAAATACCTCCAAATCCCTCAATCCAAACATAGTGAAGAGGGAAACATGGTTGGAAATTTAAGCACCTTTGAAAACAAATATATATACATAAATGCGAAAATAGATATGCACCGACAAAGCGATATGATTTAATTAAAATAATTCGATACCTCTTCCCTGAAATAAGATGTTAAATTCAATTCTTATAAATAAAAAAATTCATAAATGGAAATATTTGACTTATTAGTGCTCGAACCCAGAAAGTTTTCAGTGAAGCGGTTATATCACGTGTCAATGATGACATGGTATATCCGTCCAATAAAAATTTGACGTGTAATCAATAATTATACAGATATAATTGCTAAATTCTAAAATTTCCTTAAAAATATAAAAATCTTAATAATTGGTGATCTTTAATCGGACAATAGTGAATTCTAATTATACGGGTATATTACCTATGCGGTATGATGACTTCATTAAACACTTTCTCACCCGAACCAGACTCTAGAGATTGCACCGTCATCCTGTCTTTGCAGATTGCCACGATATTGTCACTCACGTGGTGGTTTACTCTCTCCTTTTATGAGAAAATTTTCAGTGGAGTGGTCATACAATATCAATATCACTTACGTGATATATCAGTTCAATAAAAATTTACTATTTATATATTATTTATAACTAAGTTCACCATTTATTAAATTTTTTAATATTTTTTACCATTTATATATTATTTTGAATTAGAGTTGACCATTTATTTAAGATTTTTTATATTTTTAAAGATTTTTTAGGATTTAATAACTATAATTGTATAATTTTTAATTACATGTCAAGTCGTGATCGGTCGAATAAATACATAAGCGATGCTGACGCGGTATGACTGCTTCACTGAAGACTTTCTCCTTTTATACGGTCCCAAACTTGAGCGAGTTTTGGGTTGGAATATTGTTCAGTGAGAAAATTTATGACTTCGAAAATATTATCTTTTACTCGTTGATTTAACTCAAATTTAAATCGATAAAATTACACTGAATTTTTGGATAGGAAATGGCAGTAAAAATTAAGGCCTAGCCATCACTTCTAAGAATTCGGGTGGTTCGTGCAAGAATGCACTGTGAAATGACTTTTTTTTTCAATATGTCCCACTCGATCCACTAAAAATAATGTATATAAATGTAGAGAAAATGACACTAAGAGTCTCATATATTTATTGATTCTTGTAAGTGAGTTCTAAATATTTCAAAGTATTAAATCAAGTCATATATATTATTCATGTTACAACATTGAGTCATTTTTATCACTTACCGTTACTTTAAATTGATATGACACAATAGTGGTGCTGATGTGGCATTGATAAGCGACAATTTAAAATAACAGCAAGCGACGAAAATGACTTGATATTATAACGCAAATAATATACATGACTTGATTTTACACTTTCAAATATTTGTGACTCACTTATAAGAAACGATAAATATATAGGACTCCCTTCGTGAAGTAATAATACCGGGAGTGTTCCTTCTTGGTTGGAATAGTTCGGAGGGAACAATGCTGTCAGAGGAGACATTATGTCCGAGAGACAGAGGAGAGAGACTGCCATAAAATAAAAATCAATAATAATTAATTTACCTATTTCAGGAATATGAAAATTATTTTATTAATTAATTTGGCACCATGAGAGATTCGTGAAGTTGTTCAGAGCCCACATTTCCATATGACAATTTGGGTATTTAAAAATTAAAAATAAATAATATGTTGACTTAACCTTCCGTTGTAGATTTGAAATCTGAGAATCTGGTTGACTTTGCCAGTAATTTTATACAATCTCAAGGGTCTCAGTTTGTCAGCCTTTGGACATCTCTTAAGCTGGGCTTTCATATTATCTGCGTTCTTTTTCAATTATTTGAAATAGAAAACCATACACACACATATACATATATATATATATATATTTCCTTTTCATACGATGACGGTGTTTTCAACTTATTAATTGAGAGTAATTCCTGCTCGTATATCAGACAGTCTCGAGCACAAAGGTGTAAAGTTCGGATTTCAGTGTAGACTGTATTACAATGTCCTGCTGTAAACTTTATTATAACACGAGATTATAAGAATTAAAACTTTACGGTTATATATAATAAAGTCTTTATGTTCCAAGGGTATGGAATTCTTAAATTTTCACCGGCTTTACAGATATTTTACCTTTGTACTGTGAGAAAGTATTTTATGGTACGGTTTCATCACATGATAGTAATCGCTTGTGAGACCAATCAATTAAATTCAATTATCATTAGAATTATATTTTATTAAAAATTCTTTAAAATAGCTTAATTTTTTGATTAAAAAATAACTTAATTTTATTAATTTATGTCGTTACGTAAGCACCATTATACTGTGAAAAAAGTCTTGTGTATAACGGGTATACTATGTAACAGTGCAGATATGTTGTCACGAACCAAAAGATTCAAGTATTTTAAGATTTTTTAATAAAATCCTAAAAATAAAAAAAACTATAGAGCTAACTGAATTTTATTGGTACGTGATAGCAATGTCAGTACTGTTATGTGGTATACTCATTATGTAAAAGACTGTATCCAAGATACCTTCTCCAGCATCATTAATTTTCCCGAACAATCCAATTTACTCACCAAATACAGCAATCTCACGTATGAATTCTTCTTTGTCAGGAGCAAAGCTCTCATGGTGGAGGCAGGAATACTATCCAAGCTCCCAGGAAACATTGATGGAGTCGACGAATCAACAAGACAAGAACTCACAAAACTTCTCTTGTCCCTGTCTTCCTTAAAGAGCATCCACTTGCCATGTTTGGACTCATCACAGGTCCTCCCATTCACGCTAGCCATTCTCGAGTCCGATTCGGGATCCGACACCAAGGAATCGTGTCTCGGAACCTTGTACAACATGTCCACGGTTCTAGAAAATGCGGCGAAGTTGGGATCCAACGGTGATCTCGTGCGCTCCATTTCAAGTGTTGTGGATTCGTCGTCGAAGGGTCTCTCGGAGAAAGCCCTTGCCGTTATTGGGAACGTCGTCGTGACTCTCCCAGGGAGAAGAGCCGTGGAAGGTTGCGGACTGGTGCCGGAGAGCCTGGTAGAGGTCTTGACATGGGAAGACATGCCAAAATGCCAAGAATTATCGCTTATGTTCTGATGGTTTTGGCTCACCGGAGCTCAGTCCAACGGGCGAAAATGGTGGCCGCGGGAATCGTACCGGTCCTCCTGGAAGTAGCCCTACTGGGAAGCCCGTTGGCCCAGAAGAGGGCACTTAAATTGCTACAATGGTTCAAGGATGAGCGGCTGGTCAGGGTCGGTCCGCACTCGGGGCCCCAGGAGCCACGGGTCTCGATTGGGTCACCGGCAGCCAGTCGGCAAGGTGCCCAGGAGGGGAGGAGGATGATGAAGAGACTGGTGAAGGAGAGTCTATACAAGAACATGGAACTGATCACCAAGAGAGCGAATGCTGGTTCCGATTCCGGCTCGTGGTCGGCCTCCCAGCTCAAGTCTCTTGTGGTCAGCACAAGCGCCAAGAGCTTACCCTACTGATGGATGGACTTGACTGGTTTATTGCAAAATTTTGGAGTTAAAATGGCATTATCGGTCAAAATTTTCAACATGTACCACTGATATTCAGAAAATCAACTAGCTCTTACTAATTCAGTTCAATCCAAGCGGAGTCACCATGGTGTAAAATACAGAATCTCCATTGATAAGACCTGAACCCGAGGTCTTGCTCAACTCAATAGAAATTTGCACATCAGATATTTACAGAAGTTGGTGGATTCACTGTGTCAATTAATTCTTTCAGATTCCGATCATGCGCTTCACAGTCATAAGTCTCCAATGGCTTCCGACATGTTCACTCTGTTAATTTAATACGACGAGCTAATGTAATGAAATTAGATAATTTAATAAAAGTTGACGGAGCAAAGTGAGATATGCATAGCATCTTGTGGAGTTTTCCGAGTTCAGGGACCGATCGCGTCCCTGTTTCCTCTGAACCCATCCTCGAACCCAGTAATGTTCTCGATCTTGAAAAATATCGAGTCGCAATGAATTGTTGTCTCGAGTTTCAAGAGCCTGGTATCGCATCTCTGTTTCGATATTGGAGGAAATATTTTGCCGGTGATTTCTTTTTATAAATTAGGTTTTTTAGTGGTATTTTAACCCGAATTTGAGTCAAAAATACCGTATCTTTTTAAAGAAATCCTTTAAAAAAACCCAAATTCAACCTGGTTTATATTTTCAATTTGCTGGCATTACTTATTTTTTGATAAATTATTTTATAATAGTGAGATCGTATATTAAAATGTAATTTCGTTAATTTTTTAAGAGATCACAAATCCAGGCTACAATTTCTCAATAAAAACGACAACTTTGAACATTTAATCCTGAGATGTTATTTCAAGGAATAGTTTTAAAAAATGATTTTTAAAAAATTTCTTTTCAAAGATAAGGTTGTTTCCAACAAGTTTCGTTTTAACCCAAAACTCTAGAGCGGTAGGGGTATAAATAAAAAATTGGAAAATTGAAAACCGACCCAACCTTAAAAAACTGAATTTATGGATCATGAGATAAATTTAGAGCGATTTTAAGGTGTAAAAAATTGAACAGAAAAATATGGGCCCCGATCTCAAAAATCTAACGAGGCCTGAGACCGATCTGAAAATTATGTAACGTACAATGTTATATGTAATAAGCCATGTTATTACTAGATTTTGACAGTACAAATTATATATTTGATAACTTGAATCTTGATTAATATAAATATTTTTATTCTTATTAATACATTAAAATATTTATAATTAACCATTCTTATTTATTATAATTAATTTCCCTAAGCCGTTCTTGCTACAATTTTTCAGCTTAAAAAAGATTCAAAATAATTCAGGAACCCACAATTTCCAAAAAAATAGAAACTGTCCAACTCCATCTGTTTACACCCCTGCAGGGGAGCATGCTGACGTGGATGGACCAGAAGGTTGGAGAGGATGATCTCCCTCGAGAGATTCTCGTACGATTTTAGTTTGCTATATCATTCATAAATTTTAAAAATAAATATTTAATATATCATTATTAATTATTATTTCATTTTTCTGTTAATTTAAAGTATTTATTTCTAATATATTTACTTACTTACCTAATTTCATTAATTAAATTGATCGGGTTGATCCACGTAATTTTCCTCCACGCACACCCACAGCCCACTGACGGATTTCCCTCTCATCTGTCAGACCAAATCCGCGCTTTACGGCTTTACCTTTCCTGCGTCCCGATGATTTGGAGTTGCAAATAATTATGGCGGAGTGTTGTTTGGGCCCCACGTGCTGTACGGCCCTCTCCTCCCTTCCCTACTCTCTCTGCCGCCTCTCCTCCTCTACCCTCCGCCCGGCATCCTCCTCCTCCTCGTCCTCGTCCTCCTCCCCCCCCGCCGCCGCCGCCGTCGTGACCATGTCCTCCTCCCGCGGCCCCAACCCTAGCCCCAGCCCTTCCCAACCTTCGCTCCTCGTGTTCTCAGGTCCCACTCGCATTGTCCCCACCGGAGGCTTGTGAATTCGCCGAGGTTCGATTCGATTGATCGTGGTGTGGTCGTGCAGGTGGCACCGCCTTCAATGGCGTTGTTGAGGAGCTGAAGAAGCTGACCACTAGGGTGGCCCACGTCCTCCCTGTCTCCGACGATGGCGGCAGCACTGCCGAGATTGTCCGCGTCCTCGGTGTGTTGCTCCTGAGCTCTATTTTACCTGCTTATGGTCTCTGCACTGTCCTAGGTTGTCTGTGATAGTCGTATCTTCAATGTGTCTGGAAAAATGTCGAAAAGAATATGGGCAGATTTTAGCTGTGATCAATGATGAGATGGTTCAGCAGGGAGACATGGCGAAGTGATGAGTAGCATTTTATGTCGGGCCTGGCAGAAACTGGCAGTTGCTACGGCCTAAGCTCGAATGGCGTGGATGCTTTTTTCCCTGAGTCGGCCTCTCAGTGATCTCAAAGATTAATAGTTGTGAGCAAAATTTCTACTTGATTAGGTATCCAGAAGATTTACTCTGATAACCTAACAAAGAGAGAACATTTCTAGGCATTTGAATTTAGCTAAACTGGAAAGTTCTGAAAGTATTAAGTTTCGAGTTCCTGTTCCCTTGTTGAGATCTAATATTGGAAACGAGAAGCTCCTTGCTGTCTTCTCCTTATTGTCCTGCTAAAATCTCATAATTTACTTCTCTATCACCAGATGGAAAGGTTTCAATTTTGACTCGTTCGTCCCTCAAGGGAGAAGCTGTAAAATATGCCTTTTGAACTGCTAAAGTTGGCCATTGACCTGTTAAATGAAGTCTAGTCTAGAGCAAGTCCTGTTTTGATTCTTGTTCACTTACATGCTTTTTTATGGGGACACTGGATGTATTTTCATGAGGATAATTTTTTTGCGCCAAAATGTTGTAGGTGGGCCAGCCGTTGGAGACATAAGGTCAAGATGTTTGAGATTATCAGACGAAAGTACTTCTGAGGCACTTGCAGTGCGAAGATTGCTCGGCCATCGGTTGCCACTTGATCCAAAACAAGCCAAATCTGAATGGTAGTTCAGTTAAGCTCTTTATTTGATGGGTCACCTATTTTACTTGGTGCTTGTGACTGCCACTGTCAATTAAGTGAGCCTTGATACAGTCAACTAATGTTGTTAGACTGGGAAATGTGTGTTCCACGTGGGAAACTTTTCCCTCTAAGATATAACTTAGACAAATACTCTTAGAGTCTTCATTTTCTCAAAGAGAATGTTGCAATATGGGTTCATGTCTGCTCGGTGCTTTCCAGTTGCTCATTGGGTCTTTCTACCACATTCTTGTCAGTCATGGCAGGCTGAATTGGGAATTTTCAGGTACGAAATCGTGGAAGAAGTACACTCTCTGTGGAATGGTGTATCAAGACCCTACAGGGAAACAATAAGAGCTTTTCTTGTTTATTTTCAGAATGAGGTGCGTTAAATGTTGATCAATCAAATTCTGGACAATTTTGGTTGCTATGAGGTTTCCTTAACTGGTTCTTCAAGAGCTACTCCATTGCCTACCTTCTACTTTTGGCATTGATTATACAAATCATGCTTGTCTTTCCTTGCGATAAATTCTGGTGAACAAGTTTTTATTTGCACCCTTCTGAATGGCAGTTGATTTATATAGCTTTCCCATGAAATTGAAATTACAAGTGCTGAGCCTCTTTTCTTTCTTCCTCATTGAAATTTGTTATTTCAAAGCTTGTTTTCCTTGAGCTAACGCGAATGGTAATTCTGAATATGTATATTCAATTCTTTGACAAATTTCCGTTTCTATCTTGCTAGCTGTCAATCAATTGAAACCTCTCGATGTAATGCTTTTAAAGGATTGCATCTTTTGTTTTAGCAGATCCTTCGTCGGCCTAATGAGTCATTTTGTTTCAGCAATGGCAGGTAAAAGTTGTGATTCAGTTATATTTTATTCTTCAGAAAAATTAGTTCATTTCATGCGTTAGTATTCTCTAATAAGATCAGAACAAAGAATGCTCTAGCATGTAGAGTTCCTTTAACTGAAATGGATACGAGATATTCCTCATGTTTGCACTAATTATTAGGGCGCAATGTACTTCCTCTTATTCATTGCTTGCTAAAACTTTGTTAAGTTTCGTTAGTGTACATATGAGTTAATTGACTATCACTTTTCCAGTATTGGGAATTTCTTCTTTGCAGGAGCACGGATATTCTTCCAGTCCTTAGATGCTGCCATATTTTTGTTTTCACGTGTTTCAGATATTCCATCAGAAAGTCTGGTCCTCCCAGTTATTTCAACTAATGACCGGCTCACCTTGGGATGTGAATTATGGGTATGTACTTCAAATTCCTGTTGTATATTTGATGTGAATCTGTTTTCTTTTTTCAGTATGTTTCTCATAAGAATGGCTCTACCAATCATATTTGCACCTGCTCAAATGGTTTTCATTAATTCCTTTCAAATAAACATCTAGGATGGATCTCTAATACGTGGTCAGAATGAAATTTCACATCCAACAAATGGCACGATGGAGCCGATAAAGAAGGTAAATAAATTTTTCTGATGAAAGCGCACTCTAATTGTTTCTGTGTTCTCTTATGCTGTCCTGACTACCTTTAGTGCTGTGATTATTTGGATGGTAGACTTGATCAAATTGGTGTTGTTAGTTTGATCCTGCTTTACCATAAATGTGTACAATATTGGTCCTGTATTTCTAAGTAATTACAATTTCATGTCGGAGATATAATTTTTGCCTGATGTAGTAAAATGTGTCCAAAAATCTCTACCAACTGCACAAGATGCTTGTTTCTCATAACCATTGAAAGTAGGGCAGAACATCCATCAGGTTTTCGTGAAATAGTTTTAACCATCTTTAAAAGGTTCATTTGTTAATGAGCTGCAAGAAAGGAAAAAAATTGATAAATTGAGGAAAAGAGGCACATGGCTTAACTGCGATCATGATGTATTTGAAGCAGTTAATAATTATCAAAGATATAAATGATTTCTGTTTCTTATGATATTCGTGATCTGATTTAGCTAGTTTGGTCATGAGTAGGGAAACTCTTCGGTACCGGCTCTTCCATCAAGGATAAAGAGAGTTTTCTACATGTCTCATGAAGGCACCCACTCACTGCATGAGGTGAGGTTATCTTTTGTTTTGGTTTTCACTGTACAAACTTACCTTCACTCTTCTTGTTCAAGAAATATCTGAGATGAATTTATTTGTTATCATATTTTTTTCCATGGAGCTAACTATTGCTTCAGTAATAATTGTAGGTTTTTCCTGCTGTAAACCCAGCTGTCCTTGACCAGTTGAAAACCGTGGATTGCATTGTTTATGCTATGGGATCTCTCTTTACTTCCATATGTCCTTCTTTGGTGAGATTCTGGCCCCGTTGGCATTGGTTTCCAATTTCCCTATCCGTAAAATCCTTAGAGATACTTGTCCCGTGAAAAAAAGAAAGAAAATAGACAAGAAGAAAAAGATCCTTGGAGATGCTGCATGTTTTGAATATACTATAATGTTGGCACCGTTTCTCAACTTGAATTTTATTTTGAAATTCTATTCATTTTTGTTAGTCTCAAATGCGGGTGGCACATTTTCGGTTCTAGTGCAAATTTGGGCTTCAAAAGTTAGTCGTAGATTATAAAGATGAAAATTTAAAATACATTTTAGATGGAGGAGAACTCAGATATTTGTTCTTCCCAGGTATTGCTTGGCATTGGAGAGATTATTTCCTCAAGAACATGCCCAAAGGTATCTATTCGGGATCAGTTTCTTTACGCAGTTTCTGAGGATAAAATTGGTTTAGTTTTAGCATTAGTTCTTCCAAATTATCTTCTTTATGTATTGCTCATTGACAGGAGTATGTGCTAACTGATTCTCAGGTACTCTTACTGAATAGTACTCACGACCGGGAGACAAGTGGCTTCGCAGCTTCATGCTTTGTCACTGCTATCACAGATGCCTTGAATCGGACTCATGGAGACAACAATAATTGCCTGAAAAATCCTGTAAGTGGTTAGATGTAATAGTGCTTAAACCAGCCATGGCAATGCTCTGATTAATTCCTAATGTTACATGCGGTTTCTTTCCAGTTCCTGTGGGGCAGAGTGATAAACATTGTGTATTTCATCACAGTAGCGCCTTGTACAATGTGTCAGTTGCCACTTGCTGCCGATCATGTCTTCTAGTTTTTGAAACATATAAGGAAAAAAATCTCTTCCACCTCTCCCCACCTGAACTTGTCTTTGTCCAATGCCCTTTCTTTTGGCTTTTGTTGATTATTCCTGGGGGACAGGATTCAGTATTTACTCCGCAGAGGATGACAAGAGAAAAGTTGGGATTAAGTAGAAAATTAATTTTCTTTACACTTCTTTACATCTATGCATTTTTCTTGCACTTTTGCAGCCAAATCAATACATCAATACACTTTTTGTGCCCAAAGATGGTACAATTCCTCTTGATATCGAACAGTTGGCTGCTCAAGGCATCTTTGACTTGGTATGTCTCTTTGTCAAAACTTTTTATGCTTTGGATAGGTTAGCCCTATGGAGAAGTCTAAATTTTCCTAAGAAGCTTGGATTATTGAGTTGTGAAGACCGTGTTGGGGGTGACGTGCCTTTGAACAAGGGTGCAGGAGTGTAACATAAGATGCGTTTCCTAACCTATCTGATGCTTTAAATGCTGGACTCAACTGCAGTGCAGCATGGTTTGATATCACTCCCTGATCTCTCCTAGGAGAAAAGATGTGGAAAAAACCGAGGAGAGTTAATATTTGAGTAGCTTCTCTACACTTCTACTTGGTCTCCTGAGGCTCGTTGATATCTTAATGCATGGGACCGTAGAGAACACAAACAAATGGAGGAACTAAAGCCCACACGGTTTTTGCAGGTGGTCGTTGATTCCACATACGATGAAAAGGTCGGCATTGTGTACGACCCCAGATCGTTGATACAGGCTCTCGCCGATCTGATTTGCAGATTTAGGAGCCCGAGCGTAAGGACATCCTAGACGGTGAAAGCGTCGCCCTGCTCAGCCAGGACAGTCATTTGGTTTGAATCTTCTGATGCTTGGGCACTTTTACACGGTATGCCACGTACAAGTACTCAGATTATATTTGATGAAAAGAGTGATGTATCAGCTGTTGGAAAGTAATGAACCTGAGATTCACTGTTCTCCATGTCACCGGTGGAAATTCGCATCTCTGCAGCCTCGATTCCCGGCAGCTTAAGCTTATCAACCGAACCAGAGCTGTGAAACTATGTGCATGAGTTAAGTGTCTTCTTACTGTAAATGTTCATGGAAACTACTAAATAGGATAATACATATGTCGTGAAAATCTCCTCTGGGTCTCGTTCGTGATTATATATGCACATACCCGTGCTCGATATTAATGCCATCTCTTAGTTGTAATCTCAATTTTCTATCTTGTCTTTCGTTGGGGATGTATTCTGGTGGACTCATATTCGGGACTACTGCTGAAAATTTGTCCATGAAATGTGAATTTCCAGTGATGGAATGACTCAAAGAAGGGTGACTTTGAGACGTCACCCAAACTTGAAGGACCAAAAGTCTAATTTACGCATCCTGGCTTACCGTTTGAGACATTCTGGGGACAAGTTGGGGTGTGTTGAAAATCGGTTCTGGGAGAACCAAGTGGAGAGAGCGTGTTCTTATTTTGGTTCAATTTCTTGGATGAAGAACAATTCAGTTAATTTTTGTGTAACCATTTGATTAACCGGTTTGTAATGAATTATTTCTCTTCAAAGATAAAACGATTCGGTTCTAGTTGAACCACTTATTTTTAGGAAAGACATTTTGGAAACCGGTTCAAATGAAGAATCCTTTGGTTTGATTTGGTTTGAGCCGATTTTTAAACTAGTTTGAAGCAATCCAATTTCTTCACATGAATAGTTCTAGTGCAATCTTTTATATCAAATCGAACCGAACGGGCTTTTTTTTGTTTGGTTAGGTTCAAAGGCTGAACCGGTTTTCATTGAGGACCCTTCCTCACCATTGGGGGGATGGAACCATGTGTCGATTTTTCATCCAACAGTAGAGAGAGGCTCTGAATAGGCGAACTGTAAAATCTTTCATGTTTAATAGTCTTGGATACCGATAGATGCTGTGTGGGCGGTGAGGATTAAAAGATTAAAAGAGCTAGCGTGGAGGTTGGTGTAGCGAGATTACCGTGGTTGAGGGTTAAACGACTCTATTGCCCTTAAAAGTTGCTGGAATTCACTTTTATTTGAAGGCTACATTCGAGAAATGCGCCTATCATGCTTAATTATTCCCAAATTAAACATTCAAAGAATTAGATGTTATGCTATATTAACATAAAGTATGTCCAATCAATTCATATTCGAGTTGGATAGACAAATTTTTCCTATTCATTAGCTGTTCTCTCCGGAATTCAAATTCTAAATGTTATGCAGATGGCATTACTTGCTCTAATTCTTATCTCTGCTCAAGGAGGTGCACTTGGGAGTAAAAGTTTTTTTTTTTTAAATTGACTAGCCTTCTAAAAATATTTTATTTCAATACAAACCGTCAAATTCTGACTGAAATAAACGTCATGGGTTAGCAATATTGAAATTAGGTAATCATATAATATTTTATAAATGAAATGAAATATTTAAAAATCTTATAAAGTTTAAGAATGTGAAAAAATATATAAATAACTACTAATATTTTTTTACGGTAAATGACACTTTCAATCCTAAACCTTTCGTACTTTTATCATTTTCTTCCTAAATCTTTATTTTTTTGTCATTCACTTCCTCAATATTTTGAGTTTTTACCACTTCGATCCTATAATTACTTTTTCCATCCAAAAAAAGGATATTTCATTCAAAAATTATTTTTCAGGAGAAAAATATTTTTCAAAAAAAGGGAAAAAATAAATGAAAATGAAAGCATCATTATGGTTTTACTAATAGTCATATCTCTTTCAAAATTAAAATATATTCTAGATTCAAAATCAATTAATGATTATTATTATTATAAAATCATGACTCGTCATGAGAAAAATACGTTCTGATTTTAGAAAGGAGACCTGTTAGTAATCAATATTTTCTTAAAGGATGATACATGCTTTTTTTGAAAAGTATATTTTTTGAAAGTAATTTTTGGATGTAATATACTTTTTTACATGGAACATACTGTTTTGGGTAAAAACTCAAAAGATTAATGACACGAATGATAAAAAAATAAAACTTAGAATGAAAATGATAAAAATATGAAAAATTAAGAATTAAAAGTGTCTTTTTCCCTATTTTCTACTGGTTCATTATGAAACAGCTTTGTGATGGTTGACCCGACCCGATTACCCGGCCCGAGAAGGAGGGGTAATTCACCAATGTTTTTTGCAAGGGCAGATTAATTGCCTCGCTTCCTCTAGCCTCTTCCCTCATTGAATAATTGCAGTTCTCTCTAGGGTTTTTTTCTAACATGGCGACGGAGACGGAGGTAGCTGCGGAGGCGCCGGCTGAGGTGAAGCAGCCGCATAGGCTGGAGAGGGACTGGGCGTTCTGGTTCGACAAACCTAAGCAGGGTTCCGCCTGGGGCGCCGACCTCCGCAAGATCTACACTTTCAGCACCGTCGAGGAGTTCTGGAGGTATGATCCACGAATCCTCATCTCCCTCTCTTGTGGATCTGGCTTTTGATTTGATCTGTCTTGGTAGGGTTGTTGATTGGAACATAAAGTTTTCTATTGTTTTCTGTCTGTTGGCGTTCTTGATTTTCTTCGATTTTGAGGAGGGGATTGGATTCTATTTGATGTGTTGGCCGTTGAAGCAATTTCTCCACTGAAAGCAGCTTCTTGATGGCAGTTCCATTCGAGAAGTTCGGATGATTTCTTGACTGTTAATGATGGATTTCGAAACAAGAAATGGGGGAGATTATCCATAGAACTAGGATGTCCCGATCCCATCCAATAATTCAGTCTAGTTGGTTCTACCCATACTCAGAGCCTTCAATGGAGGTACAGGTTGTCTTCGTGATTATATGACCTCTAATTTGAGTATTTGTATATGGGAATATAGGGTTTCTCTTGAGGAAGAGGGCTAAAGAGATGATTCACGAGTGTTCCAAATGGGGCCACCATTGGTGGCTAAAGACCCTTTCTTTCCTTCCTTGTTTCTTTCTTTTGGGTGTGCGCTACCTTGTATTTCAAGTCGGGTCAGGGCTAAAGCTTTTCAAATTATGAATTTTCGTCGTTCACAAGACTTGAAACTTGCAAGGAAAGAGGTGTCAAATCACCTCAACCAACTCATGTCGGTGACACTTTAAACTGCTTATTTCCATTCTTAAATGTACTCTGGTGAAGGATGTTACTGATTTATTTACTTTTGGTTACAATTGTTCAACCCATCTCTTCTAATTGACTGCCGAGCATTTCAGTGTAGTTGAAACAAGCCTTATGAGGACTGTTATGCTCAAGCTTGGCTAGAATTCATAGGCATGGTCTGTGACTTGTCTTGTTATAACTTTTATATGGGCCCAGGCTCAAGCTTGACAAATCTTGATATTATCTTGAGACTAATAATCTTTTGTTCAGAATCAAAATAACTTGAGAGAAGGTTTGTGAGTTTAGACTCAAATAGTTCGAAAATTGTTCATGTCAGAGATGCTTGAGTGTGTGCTTCATGATTCTATCGAGCTGCACACTGATGAGCTGGAAATAAGTTCTGTTGGCTGAAAAGTTTGGCTTTTACTTAACTCGAGTCAAGATTACCCAAAAAAAAAAATTCCTGAAGAATCTGAGCTAACATTTTGGACGAGCCCTAATACCTTGGTAATATCTTGGATTCATGTGCTTCTGTTGGGAAACCTTAGCAAGTAGTTAGGCAACTAATACCTGTTCTTTGCTTGAAAAGTTTGATGATTGTAAAATAATGAAGATGTTATCATTTTGGTTGGCATAAAATCATGTAATATCAATAAAATTGTGTTGAACTTCACCTTGACTAAAATGTATATATTCTTTTTCCCCCGAAGTTTGTACGATCTATTCCAGCCAAGCAAGTTGTCTCCAAATGCGGATATCCACTTGTTCAAAGAGGGAGTTCAACCTAAATGGGAAGATCCCGAGTGTGCTGGTGGTGGAAAGTGGACTGTTACAAGCAACAGAAAAGCAAACCTCGATCAGATGTGGCAAGAAACTGTAAGAAATTTGACCAGTAAACATTTTCTTCCTCGTGTTTTCTTTTTCCACAAACCTGACATGGGATCTGTGTCCCTGGTTCTAGATGTATTGAGTGCGGCTGATAACACAGAATTGTTATACTGTTGCAGTTGATGGCCTTGATTGGTGAGCAATTTGATGAAGCTGATGAAATTTGTGGTGTCGTTGCTAGTGTGCGCAAGAATCAGGACAGAGTTGCTTTGTGGACAAAAACTGCTGCAAATGAGGCTGTTCAGGTTAAAATTTTGTGTTAGATGTTAAATGAAATCAGATTTATTTGTTTATGTTTTATTAATAAAGTATTACTGCGATGGACTATGCTGGTGTCTGGTGGTCGCTTAATTTACTTGCAGCTCTTATCCATCTAGTCTAGTGATGTAAATAATGAATTCTCCCTAGATCACGTCCCCAAATCCTGGCAATTACTATGCAAATTCAGGCCTATGTATTTTCTGTTAGTTTAGGAGATCTTTGGAATTGACATTGAAAAGCAGTTTCCCGTTTTTAAAACAACGCACTTGACAATTTAATGTGAAAAATATATCCGTACAATTTTCAAAAGTCATATGGGTAAATGAAATTTGAAAGTTACAAGATGCAGATTTTTTTTTTTTTTAAAATAACTGGACCAACCCACCAACTCCTCCATCACTACTTTGAACACTTTCTTTGCCAATCACCATTCACCGACCATCACTCTCTAGTGTCTTGTGCTGGCTTATAGTGATTTCTTTTAATTTTCAAGAGCTACTCTGAAGACATTTATTTGGGCAAACGTCACATGTAAAGTTTTACCAATTTTCAGCTATGAAATTGTCCTCCGGTTGCAACATGGAATCCTGCATACAAATTCCAGCTACTTTATGCATTGAAATTTGCAGTTATAGATCTGCCTCCAGAGTTATTAATCCAGGGTTCAGATAGCGAATTTTACATGTCCGTTTTCTGTCATATGCTGTGCAGATGAGCATCGGGAAGAAGTGGAAGGAGATGATTGATGTGACTGATAAGATCAATTACAGCTTCCATGCAAGTCTCACTGCCTTCATGACCAAATTTTATTCTGTTATTGCAGCAGTTGATATTTGTTTGCAGGCGTTGTTCGTCTTCCAATGCTAACTGTTGCTCTTGTTACAGGACGACTCAAAAAGGGAGAGTAGATCTGCCAAAAGCCGGTATAGCATTTGAGCTCATGCCCGCGACGCCATTCCCTCTTGGATCATACACTGACTGGATTTCAGTGGTAACTGTGTCATTTGCTCAGCTTGTTTTTCTATTTGACTATTTTTTCTGGACATCTGAGTTCAATTATGGAAGGATATGGTAGTTTTGTGAGGGACACAGATCAATAGTTCTACACAGTTTGTTAAGAACAGTTGAAATGTTACCCGTTCACACATCTTGCATCAGCTAAATTCTCCATCACTCGAGCTGTTCACTTGTTTTTATTTATGTATACTATTTCAATTAAGGTTGGCAATTTCTGATGCAACACGCAATTTGCTGGATTCGGGTTGAGTTTAAACATGTCTCTCATGTTTAAACGAGTCAAACTCATGTAAATAATCGTGTTGAATCAAGTTGAACCTCGATGAGTTAGGATTAATCAGAATCATTTCAAAAGTAGTTAGTTCTATACGAGCCGTAATATGATTAATTGTATATGGGCTTCAATGTCATTTACATGCTCACTTCTTACCTTAGAGCAGTGCATTACTTAACATTTGCAGCGGCTTTTCTCATCCAAACTTATATAACGTAAATATTATATAAATATGCATGTTAATTACGTCACTAGTGCTTTAAGTTGTCCACTGTGTCGCACGGGTGCGCTCTAGTATGATTAACAATCTCCTATGGGGTACGGGTCATGAATCTAATAGGTAGTAGATATAGAAGATATGGCTGTTATTATAGCCATAGGGATTGAACCGTAATCATTTGATGATGCAAAAACTGAATAATTTAAACCTATTTGAGTGATTTGGTTGACTGGTTTTTATGTAAATAAATAAAATTCATCATATAAAATACAATCTGTTTGGTTCGATTTTCAAATTAGCAGAACAAACTATAAAAATCTTATCAAATTATATATTTTAATTGAAAATTGCATATTTAAATTATTAATTAGAAAATGGTTCGGTACGGTCAACCACAATTAACCGAACCTCTCATAAAAAAACTGAATCGTTAGCAAACCGATTTGAATGGTTTGATTATTTTTGGTTCGGTTTGGTTTTTTGGATTTTTTAACAAAGATGTCGATCTTGGGCCTCACAAGGGCAAGCCCGACAATTAACAGCCCATTAGTGGCCCATCGACACAGAGAGCTGGTGTCCGATAAACCGACCCGGAAAATAGCGGGTCTTATCCGGAACTTGACCCGATAAGGTGATCGTCGTTCTCCTCTGCGGATAAAGCAGGATCGACAAAGCTTCGCTCACTGTCCACCCTCCACGGAGCGCAGAGAGAACAGGCCAGCCAGCTAACAATGGCTGCAGTCTCGATTATTCCGTCTTCGTCAGTCCTCTTCACATCTCGGAGCTGCCCCTCGGCTTCCCTCACCTTCACCGCCGGTTCAGGGAGCAGGAACTCCGTGAGGTTGCACCGCCCCGCGTCGGCCCGCTCTCCTCTGCTACACTGCTCCCTCTGCCCTGCTGTGTCTTCCCTGTCTTTCCCTTCCTCCATCGCCGGTAATCTCACACACTACTCCTGCACAGTTTGTGTTTCTCATTATTGGTTTTTTTAGCATTCACAAACACATTTAATCAGGGTGCGATCCTCGCTGAACTCGATAAAATCTGTAGAAATCTATTCAAACTTTATCAATATTTCTACATTTTTATTAAGTTACATTGTTTCGCCCATAGAATTTGACATTTCTCTCTATATTAAGTTTCTCCACTAGGTAGATCCGCCCCTTCATTTAATGACGTTGTTTGGAAAATTTGAGCTCTGATAGTTCTCCATCTGAAATCATCGATGCTCTCCACCTAGAGATATTGCTTTGTGCACGGAATTGGGTGTGAATCCTCTCTGAGATGTCTCCGCTTCTTAATCATGTGTCCTGCTTGTAGAGAACGGGGCGAATTTGGGGGGTTTCAGCTTTAAATGTTGAAGCTTTCTTGCCTTCCCCATGTTGAAGCTCTGTTCGGATCAGTTTCATGTCAATGTTCGATCATATTCGGCTATGGCATCTGTTTGAAATGGGCATGTCTTAGCTGCAACAATGCATGTTATGCGTAGTTTAGTTTGACACTCGGCGTCAAATACATGTTTTTCTGCATTGTACTATATAAATGCTTCACCCAAAAGAATGAACTTGGGATGGCATTTACCCTGGGACATAATGTGGTCGGGTATGTATTTGTAGCGCCCATTCTCTGTTGTTGCATCAAACTAGATTTCACCTCGTATGATTATCCAGTGGGATGAGATGTGGAAATTTTCTTTGACTGTGATATTTTGCATAAAATGGTGCCACTTACTTTGGAACGCGGTGGAGAATTTGTGTCAGAACTTTTCAGCCACGACCATGGCAACCCTCATAACAGTTGCGCTAGCCAATATTTCATCCCCTCTATATCAACTGCAAATATTCGCACCTTAATTGTGTCTTCTCAAGTTGGGCATTTTTAGCAGTTGTTTGAATCATTGTTTTCAGGTTCATCATTGGAATTAGGTTTTAATTCCAATGCTGGGGCAAGAACCGGGAAAAGACGTGGTCTAGTGGTGAGGGCGGGGAAGGCAGCTCTTTGTCAAACAAAGAGGAATCGCTCCCGTAAGTCTTTGGCTCGGACCCATGGTTTCAGAAGAAGAATGAGAACAACTAGTGGAAGAGCTCTCTTAAAGCGCCGAAGAGCAAAGGGCCGATGGGTCCTCTGCCCCAAGTCCTACCCAAAGAGTGGAAAAGAAGCCTAAGCATCAATTTATTTTGCATGTTCTCGGTATGTAAACTCCTGTTTCTGTATGTTATCTTTGAATAGGTTTTGGAAATGATTGGATCTTGCCCTTTTGACCATTTCCAAGATCCTTACCTCAAATTCGATTGGCGTGATATACCTTCTCTTCCATTATATTCTTTACCCGGTTAAGTTTTCTGTCAAACTTCCTTTATCTGTTCCACTCTCTGGGAGAAGATTTACCTTTTCATGCTATTCTTAAGCAGCACTCTTTTCTGCATGCACGATAAGCCGTCGTTAATTTTCTCATTCAATTGATTAAGTTCAGCTTTCTCTCACCTTTTTTCCTGGCCCTACATCGCACTTCACTAGTGAAACTTAAATTTGGGATTTCCTCTCATCGCGACTCAAATTTGGGAACCTTTACTAGTCTAGTGCTTTCAACCCTAAAAGCCGACCGTGTTCAGATAGATGGCTGTTGCAGACCCTGACCTGTGCATTGCCAACACCGCCTTGAGTGATAGAGGAAAAAGGTCATGTGCGGGGAACTTGTGCATGAGCAGCTTTCCTTTGGCTGTGCGCGCATTAGAGCATGCTGGCTTATGCCCTTTATCTCCCAAGGGGACATGGTAGCCCTTTTCATGCTTCATAGTATTCATTTGCAGGCTGCTGCAGATGGAAAAAAATTAAAAGAAAAGTCGCTGTCTGCCTAGGTTGCTGTAGCATATTTGTGGTGCTTCATCGTGGTCGTCACCATGTTGTTGAATGGCTTAAATCAGTGGTCCATGGCTGTCACGGCCACGGGTTCACTAGCCAGTGTTCTGCTCTGCAGAAGTGTGGGAGGTCACAATCAGTTGGCGGGTTACCTCAGGTGTCCACGGTCATGCTTGTGAGCACAGTTTCTCGATCACAGGCATGCATCGCTGTGCTCGCAAGCCGCAAAGGCGACTGTTACTATTTGAACTTTCAGATTTAGACAGCCCGTCGGGCTGCAAATCAACGGTATTCATCACTGTCTCAGCCATTAAACTGATCTGTAAAGTGCTATAAATGTTTCATTAGCAATAGTTCATTCTGGTCTTCTCATCTTTTAGTGGATCACGCAATTGGGTAGGATGCTTGCATGGCTATGCCACAAAGCCCTTCCTCGGCCGGTACGTCCCTCTGCATCCAAATGTATCCATCCTCTCCCCAGTCGGTACCCCATGAGTTCTTCACAAGCCAGTACTTTGTTCCGACACTGTCGGTCCCGTACCCGACTGCCGTGACACCATGGTTCAGATTGGTCCCGCAGATTCCGGTGAAAATGCCGCTCGAGTAGAACTGGAAGCTGTACCCGGAGGCATCGATGGCGACTGAGACCGGCTGGTTCGCAACTGCCAGGAGGAGAGCCCCCTCGTTGTTGGCCGTCACATCCTGGTAGCCGGTGATCGTGGCTGCACAGGATAATGCACGGTTTGGGTCACAGGTCCCGTCATCTCCCCGGTAGGGATAGTCAGCTTCGGCCGAGAGACCATTGTTATGGACGATGAACTTGTAGGCGCCGTCCATGAGACCACCCTGGCAGCCCTGGTCCGAGCCTCCCTTGTCGCAGTCCACGAGCTCCTGCTCGGACAGGGAGATCAGGTTTCCGGTGGCGAGCTTATTGATTCCTTCCATGGCTGCCACGGCCGAGAAAGCCCAGCAACATCCTATGTTTTTTTTTTGCCCCCAAGAAATCACATGGAAAACACGAGTTTTCGGCTTATAAACACAGAATAAGGAAGATTCAATTGGAGTTTTGAAGAAAATTTTTAGTAGAGCGGTCATATTACATCAGCATTATTTATGTGTATATCCTTCCGATTACAACTTGACATGTAATCAATAATTATACAACTATAATTATTAAATCCGAAAAAATCTTTAAAAAATATAAAATTTTTTAAATAAATGATAAATCCTAATTAGAAATAATATATAAATAGTAAAAATATTAAAAAAATTTATAAATAGTGAACACTAATTGGAAATAATATATAAATAGTGAATTTTTATTAGACGGATATACTACGTAAATAATGCTGATGTGGCATAATTGCTCCACTAAGATCTTTCTCGGAGTTTGGCCATTGTAAAAATGCCTATTTTAGAAGTTTTTTTTAAATACTTTTGAAACTATTTTTGAAATACTGTCACAAAATTGCATCTTGTTTAAACACGATATGACTATTGCATCATGCATTTTAAGAGTATAATAGTATGAACATTTAAACATTCTATTATTTTTAAACTTATTATATCTAGGTCAGGGGTTTCTGAACCCGTTTAGATGTGATTTGTTTTAACACAACACAATGCAGATTGCCAGTAACCGACAGATTCCAAACTAGATTTGGATGGTCGCAAACTGATGGCTCCGAACCGTCCAAGTAGCGGTTGAGGGATAGTTCCACTCCTCCACGGAATCAGAACCGACCGGTTCTGAAATCGTGGCTAGTACTGATTGCCACAACTGATTTTCAAGATGTGATTTTGTGACGATATTTCAGGAATATTTTAAAAAGAACCGTTCTTTTAGTAAACTTTTTTAAAATGGGTATTTTCTCCAAGTAATATTAAATGTATAATATACGAGTTTGTTATATAAAATTATCTATGATTTTAATACGTGTCAAAATTCGAACAGTAATTTATATAATGAACTTTTTTTTATCAAGATTTGTATAAAAAAATTCGTGGTGTATCGCCCATCCCAACAACCTACGATGGTACGTACCACATTGGCCTTGGTTCTTCACAGGTGTAACAGCCCCTTCCTCCCTCCAGTCCACGCTGGCAGGGATCGATGTTCCATTCTTGTGCCCAATCAACACCGGCTCGATCGACCTTGAACCGGAGTAGATCGGCTTGTAACCGTTCCGGGAAGCTCGGAACTCCCTGTTAGTCAGGTCGGCGAACCCATTGATCTCGAGCCTGTAGGACATGCTCCCGCCACGGTTGAAGGACTCGATGTACTCGACATTGGCCTTGAATATCGCGAACCGCCTCTCCTTCTCCGTCTCGTTCGCATACGTACGCCCGTACCGGGCCATCCACTGCTCGTGCCTCTCGGACATGGATAACTCGTGCAGTGTCGCGGACCGGACCCGTGATGCCCATAGTCCTAGAAGGGCTAGAATTAAGGAAATGAATTTGATCCCAACATTAGAAGACATTCTTTTAATGCCTATACCTCTTTGATTATTGAGGAAAGATTTGGGGATGTTGATATAGATGAGTTATATTTATATACATAAAGGATGCCAACTTAGAGAGAGAAAATTCATGATCTTCTTTTTTTTTTTTTAAGGTTTGCAATAGCACTTTTTTTGTATTTAGTCCACTGTAGGAGAAAGTTTTGTATGTATCGGTATTATTATATGATAGTGTTTATATTTTGAAATTAATAAATTAAATTAAATTATTTATAGGGTTACTATTTTATTTTTAGTATTTATTAAAATCTTTAAAATAACTAAATTTTATTGGTCAGTGGCACCATGTAAGTATTGTAGTATGGTGATATCATTACATAGAAGACTTGCTCTGGAAGTAGAAAATCTATGAAGGACAAGATTCATAATGAAATAAGAAAATTCAATAAAAATATTATGAAAATTAGTAAAATTTTATTTTTTCCTTAATTTTAAAGAGATAACCATCCCATCATCCCCATAAATCCACCCTACAAGTGGTTAGTTTGAGTTCGAGTTCGAGTTCCACTAATCCATTACAGAGAAAAATTTTCTCAACTGTAAATTTTTTACTCAAACTTTTTAAATGGCATCATATTAAAGGATGAGAGACTGCTCGATCAACTCAATGAACTCGTATCAATAAAAAGGAAAATAAAAAATAAACTATATCTTTTGAGTTAGGAGTGTAAATGAGATAGTACGGTTTGCGAGCAGTTCGGGCTCGGTTCGATCAAAACTTGAATCCGGCTCGATCTTAATGAGCTCCTAGCCGACTGGACTCGGGTTCATAAGTTAAATGAGTCAAGCCAAACGTAATAATATTAGGCTTGGGAAGCTCACGAGCTTAAACAAACATTTTATTTTATATAACAATAATTACTATTATTATTTAAGTTTAGAAAAATAAAAAAATAACACTATTATCTCAAATTCTTATTTAAAACTATTGTTCCGTTCTTTCCCTCTTCCTTCTTAGTTTTCCTCGCTCTATACAACCCGAGTTACATTTTCTTTCTTGGCTCGGCTTATATAGGCTCGATGAACCTTTGTTTATTTTAATGAGCCAAGTCCAAGTTTAAAATATTGGGCTGACCGAGCTCGGGCTTGAGCTCTCAGTTCACCAAACAACCCAAACTTGAACATTGTAAATTTGGGCTTGACTCGGATAGTTTACGCCCTTATTTTGTGTTCCCATATTGATGGAATATCATAGGAAACTAGAGAATTTTGGCAATTAATTTTGTAGTGTTTTTTTTTTCCCTCCCTGTTCTTTTAAGGACATGCTTTATGTATGCTTGCATGAAGTAGTTGCTTGTGGGGATGGGGTTGCAAGCTAAAGAGTCCAACTGGATAACCGAGTTGTCAAGTTTTATTAGTACTCTCCAAGACCATGAAAAAAAATCATCCATAGGAGGAGACCTAATGGGGATCGATCGAATATGCGTGAAGATGAGTCCTCTCGATGCGTCTTAGTGGGGGCAGTCGGTTCATGTGGGGAAGTTAGATTAAATGTAAAGTGAGCAGCAATGCAGAATTGTTGTGCTTAGTAAGCATATTAGATCAGTAAAAAAAGCGATTTCAAATATAATATTGCAATTTGATGTTATTGGGTATGAGTATAATTTTATGAGACATGATATATGAATGTACACAAAAAGTACATATTTCATATAAAGGAGAAGAAATCTGTAAAATTTTTACTGGACCTACAAGAGTTTTGAATCCATGCCCAACCTAAAAGCCTGAGTTTTGCCCGATGTAGGATTAACTCTTCAATACATGCTTTCATGTGATAATGTGTTCACACATGACACATGATTTTAGATCCCTCCCTCAACAACTGACCTTAAGCCAAAGATGTTTCTCTTGGTTTTGGGTAAGGGAGACAACTGACCTCGATACAAGTTTTTTCTTCCATTCTCGAGTTAAAAACTAGCCTTGAACCGGGCCGTTCTCTTCCTGTATCAAGTTATAATCCCACGAGTTTCATACTTGGGTTCAATAACTAACCACGTGTAGGACATTTTTCTTCCAGTCTTGGACCACGAGTTCCACATTCGGGCCTCACTTGATGCGAGACCACGTGATAATATGCTCTGATACCACGTAAAATGTCTACTTGACCTATATGAGGTTGTGCATATATCCATTCTAAAAGTTTAAACTGATAGGTCGGTGATATCCACTTTCGTATAAACTATAGTTTAATCTCTTATTTGTTCCACATGGAGCTAAATCTTCAACAAAATCCTTAGCTTAATGAGACTCAAATGGACACGAGTAACAGTTGGGGGTGTGACTATGAAGGATAGTGGTATAATGGTCTAAAACTCATTGTCATGCGGTTTAGTGAGGTCGAGATTACAGATTCAAGTCTGGTACATTGCTAGAAGAGGATCTTCTTAAGTTTGTATCTGGGGCAGACACCAGTTTTTTAGGCTATAATTAGTAGGTGGTGCTATGTTGACAAAGGTAATGTTACTAATTGTTGTTCTGTGCAAATCAATGAGAGTTAGAGGTGCAATGTGCCATTTTGATCAGCAGGGAGATGCAGCTCAGACTCAGTGATATTTATATTAATGTGGAACAAGTACATTTATTTTTTATGGATTGAGAGGAATGATAGAGTTTTTGGTAGCTCTCAATAATCCCATTCTCAAGTAGTTACCTAGGCTTGGAAACAAAATGTCTGGGAGTACATTTGCAAAAGCTCTAGGGATCTGAATCTTGTGTAAATGTGATGTACAATTTGATTTGTTAATAATATTCACATGCCTATAAAAACAAGTGAAGGAGCAATGGGCCTTACAGAAGGAGAAGGTACTGTCTTGTAACAGATATATCATATGACAGTGCTAACATGGTATTACAAACCAATAAGATTCGGTGATTGTAAATAATAGAAATGCAATCGAGAATGGAATGACAATTCTGATTCCTTTCCATTCCTTGTGTAGGAGAAATTCAAAAGAGAAAAAAAATTTATATGTGATTATTAAGCTTGGTTTGCTAATATTCAGGTAGCAATTCCCTTAAAAAATTTTAGGATAAAGATGACAAAATTATAAAAAGTTGGCAACTAAATGCGAACTTATTATTATTACTAGACATGCATCCCTACTCTCCATGGAAATAAAATCAAATAAAATAAACTAAATAAAATTATAGTATTGGAATAAACTCATATAATTATCTTATTTATTTATAATGTATCATAAATTAATTTTAAAATTAATTAATTTACATTAGTAGATAAACTATTTTCAATTATCATCAATATATTTTTTAATTTTATCTTTGTAGGTTTACAATTTTAAAATTATTCGTTCAAAAAATGAGATATATATTTGCTCTTATAATTATATATATATATGTAATGGTAGATGAGTATCTTAGCAACTAAAGAAAGATTTTTGCTTATGGGATGTGAGAGGATCTTAATCTGGATAGATTTATAAAATAGAGATATTTTATATATTATATTATGTAAATTAAATAGAAGATAAATATAGAAAATTAAAAAAAATAAAAATATAAAAACCGAAAAAAAGATTATTATTATTATTATTATTATTATATTCCCTGTGAAGGGAAAAAAGAATGAAAATGGACTATTAGATCGGCTGAAGAAACGGCAGGGCGTCGAATAGTGCAGAGCTTAGACAACTCCGGCAGCGATCTCTCAGTAGCCCGGCTGATCTCCGGCGACTCTTCAACCGGCAAAGCTTCTCGGGAAACCTCCAAGCGGATTCCCTCTGCTTGGGAATCCCTAAAGCAAATCTGCTCGCATTAGAGGGGAAGCGTTTAGCGGAAACCGATTCTCCTGACCGCGCTTTCGTCCCCATGGCGGTAATCAGATTCAATTCTCTTCAGATCCGACCTCTGTCACGGTTTACTCAGGCATTCCACTGTGAATTGTCTCGAATACTAGCTGCTTACTCGGTTGGTATGGGTTTCAGGACTCATCGGGGACTACGCTCATGGATCTTATAACGGCGGACCCAGGGAAGCCTCCGTCGTCCTCCTCGTCGGCTCCGGCTGCCCAGCCTACTGCACTAGGAAAGCCGGTCGTAACCGGGGAGAAGAAGTCCAAGAAGACAACCCTGATGCAGATTCAGAACGATACAATCTCTGCCGCTAAAGCCGCGTTAAACCCTGTCCGGGCCAACATCATGCCCCAGAGGCAAAAGAAAAAGGTGTATGCTTGCTTGATAACACATGTCGAATTTCATTCTCTGGTCCTCTATTTACTTTTCCTTTTCCCGTAAGTGCTCCTTTGGATTGGCATGGATGGTCATAAGTACCATAGCAGTTCCTTGACCTTCATACTTTGTATGCCCATGTTCACTGAAATAACCAAGTGAATGGGATTGTTCATTTCTTGGCAATAGATATGCCTTTATATTGTGCAACTTACTTCCTTTCATGCACATAATCCGAGCTTCATATCTACACAGAAAAGATACATTTATGAATTTAAAGAATCATGGTTGCAGATTGGATATTTGTGCCTCATTTACTTCCTTAAGACTTACAGTATCTTGTGGTTCTTAAGATACGAAATATGTCAACTTTCCTGCCATAGATTATTCTAAGGGACGATTCAGTCTTCTGATTTATGGAATAAGAACTAGGATGTGATTTTGCCCAAGGTCAATGCATTATTTCCTGTCATATTTTGCGGTTCGCAACTAGGAAATATGTGACCTCTCCTGCCATTGATTATTGTACGCGATGGCAGAGTCTTCTGTGTATGAAATAACTACTTGGATGTGATTTTGCATGAGATTGATGCCTTATTTCCTCTTATATTTGGTTGTTCACAGCCAGTTTCATATTCTCAACTTGCAAGGAGTATTCATGAACTAGCAGCCACTTCAGATCAGGTTTTGTTCTAATTCTTTGAAGTTAGGTAATCATATTCTTCTTTCATTGTATATAGTCTTGTTGTTAATTAATTTTCCCGACTTGTTTACAGAAAAAATCTCAGAGGCAGTTAGTGCATCATGTATTTCCCAAACTAGCTGTCTATAACTCTGTTGATCCTTCCCTGGCACCATCTCTTCTCATGGTATGACGCTTCTGGTTCCTCTTATTTAAAAATATAAATATTTTTAAATTTTTATGGTATATCTCATCTTTAAATATGGTGTTTTAATTTTAAAGTTTCCTGCAGTTCATCCTCACTAACCTCTATTTGATATTGATAGTCTTCATAATGCCTGTTACTTCCCATTTATCATTTGACTAATCATTATTTTGGGATTGATTGAGGATCTATTGTTCTTACTGTAGAAGACCTTAAGCTTGCCTGTTCTATTAATCCAAAAAGATGGATTCTTCTTGGTTCTATGTTGTTGAACTTCTTCCAATGAATAGGCCATGACCCAGTGATTTTTCTGGGGCTGAATACAAAAAATACTTATCATGTGTATCTTCATGAAAGGAAATTCATCTTCTTAGCATGCCGCTCTTTTGTAGTGTTGTGAATCAGATGGGTGCTTTTCAGAACATGTACATTATGAAGATTAAACTTTTTCTTTGTAGTAATGTTTATGTATCTTTCTGTGTTGCAGCTTAATCAACAATGTGAAGACAGGACCATCCTACGATACGTCTACTATTATTTGGCCAGAATTTTAACAGACACAGGTACTCAAGGCTCAAATCCTGGTGGTGGAATCCCTACCCCTAATTGGGATGCTCTAGCCGACATCGATGCAGTTGGAGGGGTGACTCGTGCTGATGTTGTGCCGAGAGTGGTGCAGCAACTAACAAATGAGGCATCAAATGCTGATGTAGAATGTATCGCTTTCTCATCTTCCCTGGCATTATACCTATCAACTTAATCATCCTCTCATTTTGTTTTATTTTATTCCTTTTTTGGCTAATTTTTACTGAACTTCTTTCTCAATGGTTCCATTTTGCACCTTTGGCTAAATACTAGGAATTCAGCAACGTCCATTTGGTGTGTAAGGTTCTAACTCACTGAATGCAATGGTGACATAATGAGCATTGTGAGGCCAAAGGAAGAAAATTAAGTACCCTCATACATGAGAAACATACGACAGAAATTTTTCTGTTGCTTTTTGAATCATTCTGATTAGATTTATTACCATTTGGATTATGAAAATAAACCATTGCAGTGTCTTTCAAAGGTGCTTTGCCAGGTCAATGTACCTTTTCCTCTGGCGGCAAGTAAATTTTATGAGGTTTCTTCTCTAGTTTTTGGTCATCTGGCCTTCAACTATTTTGATGTCAGTAGGATCAGATTCTAGTTGTAACATTATCTCATGATTTCACAAGTCTTTCAATCATTAAATTTGTTTTTGTGATGAGCTGATTTTAGGAATTGTGATGTCAGTTCAGGATTGAAAACCTCTATTGAATAAAATGTCATTGGATATAGGGATTCTATTACTAGGTGGTGCTGAACTTCTGATTAGGCATCTCAGTCAATGAAAAAATTCTCACTAGCTACTATTAGTTTGTTTCTCACCTGTATGCCTTAAATATAGTTTCACTTCTTGTTTTGTTGTCATTTTGAAGTTCATTCACGGAGACTCCAAGCTATTAAGGCTCTTACATATTCTCCTTCAAGCAGCCCGGAGATTTTGTCCAAGTTGTTTGAAATCGTGTTTGACATTCTTGATAAGGTTTGTCCTGTTTGGTTCACCATGCTCTTTCTTGATTTTGATTGTTTTGATGTGAATCTACTTTGTTACAAATGCACAAAGTTTCTAGTTTCTTTGCTGTGATTGCCTAGAAGAAATTAGTTTACTGGAAATTATGTCAACTTGCTGCTATTTGATTGATGCTTAGGTATTGCTAAGTCCAAAAGTAATCTTTTTAATTGATATTCTATTGCATCTTGCCTCTTTTTGTCTTGTCCATTTGGTGGGTATATATTGTAAATTCCGTGATTATTAGATCTTTCTACTCCACATATATTTCTGCTCTTTTATTGTGACTGTTTGTAACATGAGGATTTTATGTTTACACAGGGTCTGGGTATTTGGGACATGTTTACTGAGCAAGTGCTTACCCTTAATATCGTATAATATATGGAGTGAAAAATCATTGTTGGAAAGGAGATGAAAGAAATTACATCAGTGAACATGTATAGGCAAAATCCTTCATGAATGGCAGGCATTAGAATACTGGGTTTCACAGTTTTTTTTACATCTGTTGATTGTAGTTGAAGCGTAGGGTGTATGACAATGAAAGGAAGTAGAGCAGAATTGATTAGGGTTATTCAGATTGTTCACATGACAATGAAAGGAAGTAGAGCAGAATTGATTAGGGTTATTCAGATTGTGCACATGACAATGAAAGGAAGTAGAGCAGAATTGATTAGGGTTATTCAGATTGTGCACTTAAATGATTATGATTATATGATGTGTGCAAACGGAATTTCTTAATGAATGTGGTTTGATGTATGCTTGTTTTTCCCCTCAGGTTGCTGATGCTAAAAAACGCAAGAAAGGTATCCTTGGGGCAAAAGGTGGTGATAAGGAGGTAATCATAAGTTCATGCGTGAACCATGATAAGGCTCTAATGTCACGTGCTTGTTCCCTTCATTGAGTTCATAGCTTAGAATTTGCCATTTTCATGTTCTGAGTCTGAACGACCTTTTTTTTTGGTTCCCTTTTTTGGTTAGGATGAGTGGGGAACTTGCTAATATCTAGGAAGACAGTAGTTTAATGAAATTGAAGCCATATAAGAGGAAAAAACACTCATAGGCAAAGTTAAAAAGTGAATACTGTGTAGATGATGCTGACTTTTCCTAGTTCTAGAACTAATTCAGCCCCTTGTTGTAATGGATATGGTCATTGTTTATGGATGATTATTTGTGGCTGGCTGTTGATGAGTGAAGGGCCATGGGGCTATTGGGCTTGCTTATTTTGATTTTGAATGCCAAATGACTTGCCGTCCTCTATTGATATGGTATACTCTTGCCAAGATATGGGAAATGTGAATGCAGGGAGGCAAGTAGTGTTGCTATACCATTTCTTGCCTTGGAGCCTTGGCGAGCCAAGGGCCTTTGTCATCACCCTAGTTATAACAGTGAATGTATGCAGTGTAAATGATGATACATGATGCAATGGCACCTCTAAAACTTGTACTATGTACTAATATGCTCCTAGATGCTTTTGCTCAATGGAAAATAGCTAATCCCAATAAAAAATTGTCATATCAAGAGCCAATTGCCACTGCATTTTATTCAGAATAGCCATCACCAGATCTATTTTTATTGCCAGCAATTATGTTGGTCTGGTCTATTATCTCCATTTGGCATTCTCTTGCATTATTTGCACCTTATAATAATCTATATTGGCAACAGTTTATGCCTTAATCAGTAAAAGCTATACAGCAAGACTCTGTCAGACTAGGCATGATATGTGAATGCTATCTCAGATTTTACTTTCTCTAGATAATGCTCTGTGCTGCTTAGTCTTTATATCCAGTTTGAGTTCATAACTGTTTCTTTCATGATTGTTTGCCCACCAGTCCATTATCCGGAGCAATTTACAATATGCATGTATGAGTGCATTGAGAAGACTTCCCCTTGATCCAGGGAATCCAGTATTTCTGCATCGCTCGGTGCAAGGGTAAACTGTCTTTTTCTCCTCTCTGGATTTTTGTCTTAACAAAGAGCATATGGGGTCCATTAAAATTGAGTTGGATGACAATCTACTCTATCTTGCATTCAAACCTTGTATGCAAGTTTAGTATGTTTGCTATGTTACCAGTCAATTCTTGTCTTCTTATTTCTTTTCACCTATTCGTTTGTTTTATCAATGTTGATATGGTTGTTTATGTTCAGTCTTAGATATGTCTTTCTCATTTACCTGTTGCTTTTATATCCATAGGAAGAGTAGCAATGGCTCCCAGATTTTCTGCTAAATGCATATATGACTATGATGTTTTTCTTGAAGATGCACTTTCATCCTACGTGACCTATTAGGTTTTGCATGCAAACAATTATAGGACTCTTGCATCATCTGCACAGATCGCCTTCTTGTATCCTTATTACAGAGGAAATTAATCTAATGCTTGATTCGTATTCTAAGAGAACAAAGTCTCTCTTGGCTGCATGCATTTGTTATCTATTATTGTATGGCTCTAAAGGGTAATTTTGTGTTTTTTTTTTCCTTTTCCAAAACTGCACCCGGCTCAATCAGAATTATTTGAAAATTAATTAATTGTTTATGAGTCTTAGTATCATAATTAATTATATGTGGGTAGTAATGTCATTTCACAATCCACTACTCATTCTAGAACATTTGCTTATCCTTGCCAACTCTTTTCTCATCACATTATTTCTTAATATAAAAATTATATGAAAAAAAGTTATATATATTCCATGTCAGTGGTCTTACGTTGCCTACTGTGCATTGCACGAGTCGGCATCTAGTCAACTATATGTGAATAGGTCTTTACTGGGATCAAATCTTTCATCAAATCTAGACCTTATCCAGAGTTTTTTTTTTGGGCCATCCTAGACCTTATCCAGTTCAAAGTGATATAATAATAGAATACTGCATGCTACAATATTTGGTTTTCTTGAGGATTTCCGCATAAGTGAAACAAATGCATGAGAAATGCTAAGTGGGAAAGAATAATTCATGGGGGAGAGTACTTGAAGCCTGAGGCAAATATTATCTAATTCAAACAGATACAGCTGTTTTTGCAGTTATATCCTCGAAATAAAGAGGTGTGCATGGAATTGTAGAGATATGTCGTGATATGTTGATTTTTGAAACTTGTAGTAGATTAGACTTGGGACCGCATACTAGTAATCATATTTGAATCGAGGGAGGTTTTTTATGTAATTCTTTAAATTTCTGATATGCTTATTAAAACACTGCCACAAGTCGCTTCATGTGTAAAGAGGAAGGAGAGACAGTGATTCAGTTGCTACTGCATTGTGGGTGGACACACAAACTTTTGGTCGCAGCCTTCAAGATAATGGGAACGGAGTGGGCAATGATATGATTAGTGGAAGGAGAGCTAAGAGCTTGATATGGGATGTCTAATGCAAAAGACAAGAAGAAAAGTTGGCTTGGATGGTACCTCTCTCCATCTTTTGGTTTGTATGGAAAGAGAGGAATAGAAGGGCATTTGATGGATAGAAGCAGAAGACAGTAGGCTTATAGATAGATGGAAAAAGGAGTTAGGCTTCAGGCATGGATAGGTTTATATAAGGGGGACTATGGTTGTGAACATGAACTACTTTTTATGTTATGTTCATGAACCTTTTTGTATATGCTCATAACCTTTGTACATGACCTTAAGCACCTTCTTGGTGTCACATTAATTAATTTCTTTGTTTACCATTCAAAAAAAAAAAGGAAGAAAAGGATACTCTCCCACAGGTCAAAAGCCAAGCTCCATAGAATGCTCAGAGACATATGAAAGTTTCCAATCTGACCAAAGTATGTGTCTTACGTGGATAATAAGATTCATAATGCATTCGGAAATCTTTCTGTAGACAGCTCCAATTACTGTCTGCTGTGTTTGCTGTTGAATGCAGAATTTTCATCTGATATTATTCTTATGACTTCTTCTTGCTTAATTGGTACTTTATCTATGATCATATGAGTAATGCAAAGTTATAATATTATTGAACATGTCTGCAGGATTTCATTCTCTGACCCTGTTGCTGTGAGGCATTCTCTTGAAATCATCAATGAGTTGGCTGTAAAAGATCCTTATGCTGTGGCAATGGCATTAGGTGAATAAAGTTTATTTATATGGAACTCTGTATTTTCTACTTTTAGTATACCTTGACTCTTAAAAACCAAATATTCCACAGAAATCTATTGATGTATGGAAATTTCTTTCCGTATCTTGATGACTTTCCTTTTTTTGATATCTCGGTGCAGGGAAGCATGTTGCTCCTGGTGGTATGTATTCTTCTTGCTCTACATGACGTCCTTGCCATCGCTTATGTCCATTGTTTACTTCCATTTCTCCTGATGTTCTTCTGTCTGTCATTTTTTCCTGAAAGAATGAATTTCTTTTGCTGTCTCAGTTTCTGTTGTATATAGGTAGGAAGCTCAAAAAATAACAAATTGTTGGTGCGAAGGAAATATAGACTTTGGTGGTGACATGAAGTTTAAGAAATAACTAATAATACTACAATACAAGTTTTTTTTTTTTTTTAATGGTACAATGCAAGGTTTTATTATCAAATTTTATCCAACTGTCCTGAATATCCGAAGCACACCAAGACTTCCTCATGTGCCTCCATAATGATCTATCATGCTCATTTGCTTATGTTAAAGATTGTGTACTGTGTTTTAATTGTTCTGATTCTGTTTGTTCTATTTGTTCTTTAGCTGAATTTGATCATCTTATTGTTCATCGAAGCTATCTATGGAGAACACCTCTTTTTGCTTCCAAATGTCCTTACGACAAGTGCAAATTTATTTGACCATTTGATTATTTTGCTGCCTAGGACTTTGAGCAGAATCTTGCTGTCACCTTTGGCCAGTGCTGTATTCTCTGGATTCCTCAAATTTTTATATTTCTGGAATAAAATTAACAAGTCCAAGCACATGCCTCTCATGAGTTACTGCAATTTTGAATATGGATATGTGGAACTAGAATTTCCAAAGCTGCTGGCCGCATTGGTTGCTTATTGAGATTTGCCAGCTCTTTTTTACTTTTGCAGTGACACTGTTATCATCCGAGATACAATTTGTTGTTTGTTGTGCTAATATGTCTGGGTGATATTCAGGGGCTCTGCAGGATGTTCTGCATTTACATGATGTTCTTGCTAGAGTTTCACTAGCCAGGATCTGTCATACAATTTCCAGGGCCCGAGCACTTGATGGTAAAGTGATTATGATTATATAATGCTATAGTGTGTTCATCTGAATGCATTAGATCGAGAAGATAACTTGTCTTTATGTATTTGTACAGAACGTCCTGACATAAAATCAGAGTTCAATGCTGTGCTCTATCAGTTGTTGCTAGATCCCAGTGAAAGGGTATGCTTCGAGGCGATTCTATGTATTCTAGGGAAACATGATAGCACTGACAGGTATATATGTATGTTCTTGAAGTTTATTGGTCTCTTAAGCACAGTATTAATCACTTTTTGTCCACTTTCTTTTGATAATAGTAGCTAGACTTGATTAAAGTTGATGCTACATACTCCCAACTTCATTTTCAATTTTAATTTAAGTTAATATTGGTACCTTAGGACTGAGGAGCGGGCTGCTGGCTGGTACCGTCTAACTAGGGAGATCCTTAAGCTGCCAGAGGCACCTTCTGTTGCAGCAAAGGAATCGGGTGAATCTAAAGATGCTCCCACTCCCAAGCCAAGTAAGGATAAGTCTCAAAAAACCAGGCGTCCACAGCCGCTAATCAAGCTGGTCATGAGAAGGTCATTCTCCTTATTTTTTCTCAATGAATGTTGTTGCTAATGTGTTATTCACAGAAAGAGTAAAACAATCTTGTTCTTCTGTCATGTGGTATAAGATTCTTCCTGAGAATAGGTTTCGTGGACATAAGATTTGCTTTGCTAAAACTTAATTTCTTATGTCAGTGATTTATTTATCATTATATGTTGAAGTATCTAACTACATCCATTGCCTACTCTGACTTTATTGATGTTGCTTTTCAGGTTAGAGAGCTCGTTTCGTAGTTTCTCCCGGCCAGTACTTCATGCTGCCGCAAGAGTGGTGCAAGAAATGGGAAAAAGTAGAGCTGCTGCATTTACACTTGGGTTGCAAGATATTGATGAAAGTGTCAATATAAATGCCTATTCCGAAACTGTTGATTCAGTGGATTCAGATATGAATGAAAATCCATTCTCTTCTGCCGGTAAAGTTCCACATGTCTTCTTCCATTGCTTCTTTGCTGATTCACATATGCTACTTGCAGATTGCTACTAGCATTCGTGTTTCTGATGAATTGGTTTTTGGTTTAATTGCTTTGTCTTTTGTCAAATGAATAGCCTCTACGTTCTACTTCTATCTGTATCGACATTTCTTCTGTGATATTTTGCTGTCACTTTTTGAATGGGTGCTATTAGCTTTATATATGAAGGATAACTCCTAAATATTTTGATTTAGGCGTCCGGAGGGCAACTTCTGTAGCAAACAGGGAAGTGAGCAAGGATACAATAGCTAGTCTTTTGGCTTCGTTGATGGAAGTTGTTAGAACAACGGTCGCTTGTGAGTGTGTTTATGTTCGAGCAATGGTGATCAAGGCATTGATCTGGATGCAAAGTCCACATGAATCTTTTGAAGAATTGGGATCGATTATTGCATCCGAGCTCTCAGATCCTTCATGGTCGGCGGCTCTGTTGAATGATATATTGCTTACTCTGCATGCTCGGTTTAAGGCATGTAACTATGAAGAAGCATTGTTACTTTATTACAAAATTGAATTACATCCATTGCAATTCTATAACTGTCTGTATGTTTACAGTATGCAAGACTTCTGTCTGGTCCAACTTGAATATTGGTTTTACATGTCAATTGTTTTCAAATTCTACATGTCTTGTGTTTGGTGCTTTTCAAAAAAACTTTTAGGCTCGGTTATGGTACTGAATATTTCTCATAAATATCACATAGATGGATAGACAGTATGGAAGAGTTATGCATCCCCTCTTCATATTATGCATTGGATTGGCTGGTGTTATTAAGTCAAACTGGACTACTTGATTACATTGGCTTAGCTTGTTTGTGTATTGAAAATTTGGGGGAAGAATATATCAAAACATTCATTAAAGTGTAGCCGACTTAATTATAATGGTTATGGCCTTTAGAAACAGTTTTACATGTGAAGTAAGTACCTTTCTGGTGTAAATTTAATTACATCTTCTTTCGTCACTGGAGAGAGTATTTTAAATATTAATGGTAAGAAATATTGTAGTCAAAACTGTGGATTAACATTTTATCTTTGAAGCACCTTTTTGATGTAAAATGCTACCTAACCTTTTCGGGATTCTCTATTTTGTGGGTGTTGCAGTTAAATGTTTGTTTTTTAGCCATATAATTCACTTGGTCTACATATGAAATTTTATGTTTTCATATCAGGCAACACCGGATATGGCTGTTACTCTGCTTGAAATTGCAAGGATATTTGCTACCAAAGTTCCTGGGAAGATAGACGCCGATGTGTTACAACTTCTATGGAAGGTATGATTCTTGAAGACTTACTGACACATCAATTTATGATAATTTATTGCAAATCTCCAATTGATTATGCCAAGTTTAATCCTTAAAAGAGTTTATCACGCATTAAAGTTCTCCTCTGTGAACATATGGTTGACTTGTTGCTTCTGTGGTCTAGGTCTCTGTCTGTATAGGTCAGTAAAATTATGGTTTTATTTGTGGTAGTACTTAGGTGTTGCAACCTATAGTGAAAACAATGTACAAAATATTTAGAGCAGTTTTTTGTTTGAAATATTATAAGTTTAACGCATAACAAAGTATTTTTTTGAATGATAAATAAGGGATCTTATTAATTAACACCAAGAAGGTGCATACGATCATATAGAAAAAGGTATGGGACTGTAAAAAAATATGAACCTGATGAAATCAATCACGTTCACAAGACTGTGATTCCCCCCATTGTATGCTTGTCTACACCAAAAGTATACCTCCCTTGCCCATCTTTTATTCAAAGGCCATTCCATTTCTCTCAATCCAAACAAGCCAAAAAATAGAAACAGGTAATATGCCAATTAACTTCTTCTTATCCTTGAAATTAGAAACCCCAACGCATGCTCTCAATCACATAAAGAAGTATTCTATACAGAATGAGATTCCAGAGACCACAATCTGACCATTCCAAAAAATTTTCACAGAGATGACTGTTCGAATTTTTGAAGGGTTTTGGTTTCTCTCAATTTGCATTTGTGGATGATGCTTAGCAGAATACGTGCCAAAGCAATGTGCTTGCATGTAGGGGGGCACTATATGGGTTTATGATACCTGGTTTAATGGTAGAAAGGGAGATTAAAGATCAGGAGCTCTTACCCGATTTGGGACCTGCACCAGGCTTTAGTTTTGGAGTTGTGGGTTGAGTACTAACATGGTATCGAATTGGTTCCTGATTTGTTTGTCCTATTTGAGTGGAGTGGAGGATTGCTGCTCTACTGGTTTTCCACTTCTGTTACATTAACTTCCTTCAGGACTATGGTTTCAAGTTTATCTGATGGCGGTAACTTTTTTTTTTTTTTTGATAACGAGGAGTTTATTCTCTCCTAATCCATGAGCACCCCACAAACCCATGGATCTAGGTAAGGCCATGTGCAAAGCACATGTGTGGGCAGTCCCATCAGGGGCTACGCACTCAAATGATTCAAACTTTCGACCTTGTGGATTTTCACACGAGTCGTACGCACATCCAATCCACTTGAGCTAACCCTTGGGGGTTTTGATGGTGGTGATTTTTGCCCATATTTTTATAGTAGGCTTGAATTCCATCTGATAGGTTGGGAAGGCAACATAATGAAGTGGTTTTGATGCATAAGTTTCACCAGCCTCTCTTTTTGGGTCATAGCTAACTTCTATGATTAATGGTCTCTCTCTCATCTCTCCTAATAGACATGTCTTGTTGGAGCTGGGCCTGATGGCAAGCACACAGCTTTAGAAGCAGTTACCGTGGTGCTTGATCTGCCACCTCCACAACCTGGGTCAATGTCTGGACTCACGTCTGTAGACACAGTATCTGCATCTGATCCAAAGTCCGCTCTTGCATTACAGAAGCTAGTTCAAGCAGCAGTACGGCTTTTTTACTTCCTCACTACTTTAGTTGGATAGTTTTTTTTCTTCAGTTACGTTTCAGCTTAAATTATTTGTTACATGCAAGTTTATCTTGGAATTGTTTTCAGGTCTGGTTTCTTGGAGAAAATGCAAACTATGCTGCATCTGAATATGCTTGGGAATCTGCAACTCCTCCTGGGACTGCTTTGATGATGTTAGATGCTGATAAAATGGTTGCTGCTGCCAGTTCTCGTAATCCTACTTTAGCTGGTGCATTGACTCGACTTCAAAGGTGTGCTTTCAGTGGCAGTTGGGAGGTATGACAATTGACCATGCTGGATTGGAATAATTAACTAGGGAACAGACAAATCAGATAAGATGTGACTATAAAAGCCAATGTTTATTCAGTTAGTGGTTTGCTATCTATATCTTCCATTACATTCAAAAAAAAGAAAAATCTATATCTTCCATGAAAATAGCAATGTAATTGAAGTTACAGCAGTAACTAGGTGATTGTCTAAGATCAGGAAGCCATGCCCTACTAAAGAAGCCAACTAAGCCGAAATCATCTCATTTCTATTAAATATCTTGGGTTTGGTTTTGGACTTATTTTTGCTGGTAAACAATTGGAATTGGCGTCTTTTTGTTTTGTGGTTTTGATAAATCATGGTGATCCTTTTGTATTGGAATATCAGATACGAATTGTTGCTGCTCAAGCACTCACTACTATTGCGATCAGGTCTGGTGAGCCTTTTAGGCTACAGATCTATGAATTCTTGCACACTTTAGCTCAGGGTGGTGTGCAATCTCAAATTTCAGAGATGCATTTGAGTAACGGTGAAGATCAAGGGGCTAGCGGTACTGGTCTTGGGGTTCTATTGAGCCCTATGTTAAAGGTTCTTGATGAAATGTACATTGCTCAAGATGACCTTATCAAGTAAGAGTTGAATCCAACTTTTTTCCTTGCTGTGTTTCCTCATATGAAAAGACTTCAAAGTTCCCATATATATCCAGGGAAATACGTAACCATGATAACACAAAGAAGGAATGGCCGGATGAAGAGCTGAAGAAGCTGTATGAAACACATGAGAGACTGTTAGATCTGGTTTCACTTTTCTGTTATGTTCCAAGAGCGAAGTACTTACCCCTGGGCCCCATTAGGTACTACTCGATTTCATTGTATTTTTTTTCCAGCGGTTATGAAAACTCAATCTGCCCTCTATGGCCGTAAAGCTGAATTTCTATCAATGCTACATATTTCTGTGTACATTTTATGTTGAAAAATTCTTTTTTCAATTCATTGCATCCTCAGACCACTGGAAGCATTTTCTTATTGCATCATTCAGAGAAATCTTTTAGGCCATTTGCTTGCTTTGCATGTGAAAATCATTGTAAAGAATGTTATTGTTGTAAAGGCTGCAGGATGCTTAAGCTATTAGCATTCAGCAAATATTATTTTTTTCATTATTTTTTGACCCATTTTTTAATATGATATGCTATATCTTTTTGAGTTAAATCTGAATTAACCGTATTTAAATTGGTTGAGCTACTCTAGGTCTTGTTGGAAAAAGATTTTTTTATGTTGGTTAATTTGACGATTTGTCAGCTGCCTTATCTGATGTTAGATCTGGCTATATGTGTCCCGCTTATCGGAAAAAACTCTTCTGTCTCTTTATTTTGGTATGCAAATGTCAGAAATCTTTTTGTCCGTGTTTATTTTGACATTGTGCTAAAACAATTGTCCATTCAACTTTTCTTTTCTTGCCGTCTCATTGTTGCATTCAACCTTGTGTCAGTGCAAAACTCATTGATATCTATCGAACACGACACAACATAAGTGCATCGGCTGGTTTAAGCGACCCAGCAGTTGCAACTGGAATTTCAGAGCTGATATATGAAGCCACCAAAGCTGCTCCAGTTGAGGAGCCTGACACACTTGATGATGATCTTGTGAATGTGTGGGCAGCAAATCTTGGTGATGATGGCCTGTGGGGCAAGAATGCGCCGGCAATGAATCGGGTAGGTTGTCTGCTTTATTCACTACATATCGCATTTATACATGGCAGGGTTCACTACTATAACTGTACTTGAAATTAATAAATTTTACGATCCATGAGTTAGTGTCAAGCTCCCCTGTTTTAGAATTGTAAATTTCTAGTCATGTACTCCTTTATATTTCTCTGATTATTGAGGACACATAAATGATGCAAATAAATGAGGACCCATGGCCTTATAAACAAGCAACTTCTGTGATAATGAAGCATCTACTCACTGTACTCATTTGTCGGGTGTAAAACCTGAGGTTCTAAAAATATTAATGTTCAAATGTATTTGATATCACTGCTATTATGTGAAGCCGTGGACTATTCATTTCATTCTAGTAGAAATTTTTAGCTCATTGCATAGTGGCTCCACAATTCCCAAAGGGTAGTTAGAAAATAAGTTGCTAACACTTCATCAATTTCAGTCCTTTGAGCCTGGCCAAGCTACTGTGTGTAGTCAATCATTGTCTATTATTTTACTACTTATTGCAGAATTGCGGGACTTGGAAACTTTCCTTCTTATATTCACCAGAAAGTGGGCCTTTCTTTTTTTTGCTTTATATCATTCATAAATGTCATATGTATTTCTGGTTAATGGACTCCTGTTTATTTCAGGTTAATGAATTCCTTGCCGGTGCTGGAACAGATGCTCCTGATGTGGAGGAGGAGAACATCATCTCTAGGCCTTCAGTTAGTTATGATGATATGTGGGCCAAATCAATCTTGGAGACTTCGGAAATGGACGTAAGCCCTCTGTTCCTTTTTGGTTACCTTTTTGCCCCTAGTTACAAAACTGTGTTGCTTGCTCAAAAAAGGGTTGTCAACTAATAAATTTGTGCTGGTTTCCGACTTATTCCTAGGAATTGGGTAAATTTGGTTCAAAATCAGTGAACGGTTACTTACCTTGCAAGTTAACGTTTTAGACATGGTCCAGACATGAGGTGAATTGAATATTTTTCATTTCAGGGAAACTTGAGCTCGAGTGAAACAAGCTCGTTTCCTTTAAAAAGAGGAAATATGCATTAGCTCTCAATTAAGCCCATGCTCGTGTATAATTCACTGGCTGGGAACGTGGTTAATTGATGCCCATGGGCAATTGGTCTCTTCTAGCATTGCTTTCCGGTTTTAAATTGTTAGTTTACCTCATACAATTTTTTTTTCAGCGTTAGTTTACCTCATACAATTGAGGCCTACTTTTAGCAAAATCAAACTGAACTGCTAGCTTGGAAGCCTAGAGTGCTGCTGGGTTCAGGAGGCTCCTAAAACGGGGCTCTTGCTGTTTTGCAAGACCATTATTATTTGATAGTCTATTTGATTATTTTGGACATAAATCTTCAAACATTAAATAACAAGAAGTTTATCATTTAGCAAGAGTCTTCTTGTAGGCAGACTAATTTCTTGCTACATGATGCATAGCCTTATTAATGCACAAGTTTATTATTATAGGGTCATCTACAAATATCTAATTTCTGATTGGCTTCTATAAATTGTACTTTTCAAAGATGCTCCTTATTGCATTTAAATCCCATTTCAAAATAATTTAACTTCTATAAGGAGGCTTCTTATAAGAGGAGTTCTTCAGAAGCCAATCTGGAAGCACCACATTGCACTGTGGTTGTAGATATACTCAAAATATAACAAGGAACTTAAGAAGTATTTCCCATAAGGAGACTGAAACATCATTCTGCAAAAACTAAGTTAAAAAACTGCAAGATTCTTGCCAAATAGTAGGTTTCTTTTTATGTGATGATGTAAGTTCATTTAAAATACTGGGAGTCTTATGATTCTCTAGAGCCTCCTAAAAATTGCAATTTCTAGGAGACTCCTAAACCGTTTTTGAACTTACTAGGGGACTCCTAAACCTAGATGCACTCGTTCAAACATAACTCTGGAGCTACTATCAATATAGAATTATTCTACATAGAAATTCCATGGTTGATGAGTTTTATTCCCTTTTTTGACTTGAACCTTTCAGGAAGATGATGGAAGGTCATCTGGGACATCGTCTCCAGACTCTACTGGATCAGTTGAAACCTCTATATCATCCCACTTTGGTGGAATGAACTATCCTTCATTGTTTAGCTCAAAGCCATCCTATGGCGCGGTATGTATGCTGAATTTGGTTCAAGCAGCTCCTGTTTGCAATGGATTGCGGGTTGGGGATTTTCTGTAAAAAGCCCATGAGGATTAAGTCCTGCTGCTTAACTGTTTGAAGGAACTGAAGCACATAAAATGTTATGTCTACTCTAGCATTTTCCGATAAATGGATTTAAGCAGATTAAGTAATTGGGTAAAGCAGTTTCTAAAATATGGAAACACTTCAATTTTGCATCAGTGAATGCGTGTCGCCATTAATACATTTTCCCATGTATATAGAAATGTAACTTCTATATTGAACAGGAGAGATCTAAAGGACAGAGGTTTAGCAGTTCATCTGTGGGAAATCCCTCACTGTATGAGGGTGTTGGATCCCCGGTTAGTTTGCAAAATCTTTCGATTAAACAGCTGTATATCGAGACAGTAATGCCAAGCCACCATGTAATTCATCTGCCCATCTTTCTTTTCCAGACTAGAGATGACCCTCCATCATACTCTTCTTCCGTCATGAAACGCTATGACTCGTTTGAGAATCCATTGGCTGGGTCTGGAGGCCAGAGTTTTGGATCGCGTGAGGATGAAAGAACTTCATCTGGAAATCCTCAGTTTGGTACTGCACTTTATGATTTCACTGCTGGAGGAGATGATGAGGTAACAATTACAGATATGCTGATTCAGCTTTCACTTTCCAGCTGTCTCAGCGCCTCTCTATTTTTGTTGTTCTGAAATTTCTCAGTGAGTCCTTAGTGACATCCTTTGACTAGTCATATTTTTTGCAGTTAAATTTGACAGCAGGAGAAGAAGTTGAAATCGAAGATGAGGTCGATGGTTGGTATTATGTAAGTATACCAATGTATTTGCAAAGAAAGCGTGTTATTTGTTCCGTAATACAAGTGACTGGACTGGTTGCCTTCTTTCAATTTCAACACTAACTTATGTGCTCTCGAAATGCAATGGATAGTCTAAATCTCTATTTGCCTCTTGCATTTTGGAAAATCAACTCAATTACTCCCAGTACCTCTCTGGTCAAGTATTGTTGATCCGACTGTTGGAGTTTATGTATGTGCATGAAAACTTGGGGCTCTATCAGCTGAAATTGAAGATGATATTTTCGTATTTTGCATCTTCAACTTCATATATTCAAATAAGACGAATTTTTTTTTGGGTAATTAATAAGAAGAAATTTTCATTTGCAAATCTTTTATGATTTCAGTTCACCTAAATGCTATTTGGAGCAAATGCATGAACAACGTCTTTTGTCTCATCTGGCCTTCAAAGTTGGAGTGGCACATAACCTTCTATGATGCTAAAGATGATGTTTCTTTACAAACCATAATATATGTCAAATTTGGGGGCCAAAATTGGACAACTCATTCCATAATAGAATGCATTTTTTGAGACAGTATGGAAATTACATTGGCAAGATAGAAATCAACCTCCGTTCCCAGATTATTTCTTCGAGCAAGGATACAATAGTCCTCATTCCATCCTCAACTTCTGGTGACTTGTCATTGCTCTTGCAGGTAAAGAAAAAGCGCCCGGGGAGGGATGGGAAAATGGCAGGACTTGTTCCCGTCCTGTATGTGAGTCAATCATGAGAGGATTGTTTTCGTTTTCTCTAGGGGCATACCTCCCAAGGCCTGAGGAATTTACAGCCATCCATCCGGCAAAGACCTTCAGCACATTGGGTGATGGGATCTTATCATGGGTAATCCTCCCCTTGCTTGAGCTTGCAGAGCCTGTTTGTTTGTTCTTGATCTGTACGCTTAGAGCTTGTGCCATTGTCTTTATAATCTGCAGTCGAGGATTTCTTTCCCCCCCGAAATCGGAGGAGATTTAAGGGGGAAGAGAGCATCCCTGTGCAGTTTCCAGTTGTTCATAGATATAGTATTTCGAGGTTTCCCTACCTTTTACAGTTTTAAAATCCCTTGTTCGGCACATACATAAATCAGCTACTCGGTACAATTCTTTCGTAGGATGACAGTGCTTTTGTATTATTTGGTTGATATATGATGACACCGAGTGTTATCCGGCATTGCAACTATCCATCGGTCTTCTGCTCTACCTGGATTGTTTGAGTCATTTTCGTTGTTAGATAATGTATTAGCTGTGGATACTATCTGTCGGAGAGGTGGATGAGGAAGGCTCTCTGTGTAGGCTACAAGTTGTCAAGTCCGACGATGGAATTAGATACTGGATAAAATGGCTTGAACCGAGGCTAAAAGGCCTCTCGTCCGAGCCATTTTTCTTTTAGTTAAGGTTGGTCAGGCCGTGCCACTTAGGGCAGTAGTCCAGTGGCATAAAGCTTACTCCCATGCAGTTTTGTGAGGGTCGATATCACATGTTTGAGTCTTGTTCCGAGCAATATTGTTAGAAGAGATCCTTGATCTTGTATCTTGGCAGGCACCGGTTTCTTGGACTATACTACGTTTTTAATGGTGTTATGTGATGAGGCTAGCTCTGTTGACAGGACCGGTATGGTTGTTTAGTTTTGTACTTGCCCGTGGTTGAACACGAGAGCCTGAACACTACGTAACGAGGTGGGTGGGACATCACTACTATAGCCCTCCTCTTATCGATCAAAAACTGGCTAGACCCTTGTACTGACCAGCCGAATAACATCATGGCCAATGTGTTTTTAACTTATATCAGGTCCTGTGTTCTGGCAAAACTTGTCCGCTGTGCTTGAGAAGAAAACAGGTGAAAAAGACGGAAAGAAGGTGGATGTGTAGCATGGTGAGATTTAAGAGTAAGGGTAACGTTGCTCTCAGAGTATAGGAAGAGGATAGAATATACTCATCGAGTAAATATTCAATGCGTAATAAGTAACGTGTTCGTCGTGCGAATCTCTCTCTGATGCTCTTAGGGCTTGTTTGGATTGAGGGGTGATGAGGTTTATGAAGGGGAGGGTTATGGAGGGTTATGGAGGTTTATGAAGGTAGAGGTTGTGGAGGGTTATGAAGGGTTATGGAAGTAGAAGGTTATAAAATTTTTTGGAGATATACATTATGGAGAATTTCGTAACCCTCCATAACCCCCCAATTTGGGGGTTAAAAATTTAGCTTGGAGGAGGTTTATGGAGGGTTGAAAACAACCCTCCATCCTATTTTAATTTCCAAACGAGGGCTGGACTTACACCTCCATAAACCTCCTATTTGCCAAACAAGGGTCAGACTTAACCCTCCATAACCCTCCCCTCCTTACACCTCAATCCAAACAAAGCCTTAATGTATTATGCACCCTGAAAATTTTCCCCATCTTCGTGTCTTTCCTTAGTCCTACGGGCCTCTCTTGCAACCAAAAAGTAGAGGGAAGCCGGATCTGCTAGAAATGTAAATTGAGACTCCATTTACATCTTGAACGAAGTTGTCTCTCGCTCGAACAAGTGATGATCGAAACTCGAGCTGGGTGCTAACATGTTCGGAGATGACATCAATCGGGTCATCAAGCTCCAGTTGTCCACCAAAAGTCGTCGGAATCGAGGGTGTATTTTCAGTTTGGACGAAGTTCTCCCTTTCCCCAACAACAGATGAACGAAACTCAATTTTTAGTGCAAGCATGAGTTGGAAACGATAGAATTAGCACCACCAAGTCTCAACTGTCCTCTTAAAGTGGTCGGAAATGTCAGTTGAGTGTGCATGCATTCCCATCTTGGATGAGGTCGCCTCTTTCCCGAACTAGAGATGATGAACATAACTCGAATTTGAGCGCAAATGTGAGTCGGAAATGATCCCATTAGCACCATCAAGCCTCGATTCGTTGACAATGTAAAAAAGCATGATAATATGGAAGCATGAATGGATTGTGATGGAGAGAAGAAGAAAGCCAGCCACGGAAGCTATTGACATGACATTAGCTTAAGATTATAGTAAAAGCTTTACAAAAGCCAACCAAAAGTTTTGAGGATTTTCCTGCCCTATATTTGGATGTGGTGAACACGAGAGCTGCTCGTTCGTCGGTGGTGTGTGACTGAAAGCTGAGGTCGATTATACGTAACCGGGTCGGGAATTCTTGTGATGACTACTGGATAGCACGACGATCATTGGAGTGTTTTTGGGAATTCTTGTGATGGCTGGGTAGCATAGTGATTGTTGAACTAATCTTGAGTATCGTTGTGTCGTTGTCTTCCACTCCAAATGGAAATCGAGTCCACAAAACCCAATTGAATTCGATTAGACTTCGTGGATTCTGTGCAACATTGTCGTAGGTTACTGTACGAACCCACATCGTGCTAGGTCTGATTGTAAACTCATGGCCAGTAAGCCCAAGAACAGAAGAAAAATGCCCGACTTGCAGTTAATTATTGAACCCGAGTGTGGAACTCGTGGGATTACAGTCCGGGACTAGAGGAAAAAGGCTTGGCTCAAGGTCAGTTGGCCCCCTTCGCCTGAGATCGGAAGAAATGTGCTCGGCTCGGGGTCAGTTATTGAGAACGGGTGTGCAAGGGCATGTGTCAAATGTGAAAGAGTCGTCATGTGAGGGCGGATGTTTAGAGGCCAATCATACATCAGATAAATAAGAGATTGAAATCTCTTTTACAAACGAGTGGGTATTACAATACTATCAGTTTAAGCATTTAGGCTGAACATGTGCCAAACCTTTTCGTGGCAAGGTAGATATTTTACAGTTTTTATGATTTTTATAAAAAAAAAACTCTAATTTCATTGGTTAGTATCACCGCGATTATATGGACTACAAAAAAGAGGCTTGATTTTCACTAATAATAATTGAATTTGTAATTACTTTTTTACAAGTTGATGGGGGATATTACTTAACTAAATCTGCTTAAACCTACATTGCATTTCACGTTCAACAATCTTATATATGTTAACAGGGAAGGTAATTTAGACCCGACCCGAACGACTAGCTCAGACGGGTCATGGCTTGGCTCGTACTTGAACGAGGCGGGTCAGAACCGGACTGTTGCACTGGCCATGGAGGACTTAGGTCTGTCCTTCGACGGGACCTGCACTGCCCTAACCCGTCATGCATTACTATATATATATAATACAAATATATATTGTGAAAAATTAACTTTCAATTCGATTTATTTATATTTATTATTTTAATAAATTGGATGATGATTATTTTATTTTCTTAAAGCTGTGCATTTTGATTCGAAATAAGTGGGTTTGCATTATATTCGAAGATACATTTATTTAACACGATACCTAATAATTTTTTTATGGGCAGGCTTGAGTTATAGACCCGACCCGACCCGTTCTCATCTCTCTGTATGTTAACACGACAAGTCATCGTACGTAAGTATCGAAGTTGTATCGAGGAAATTATGGATTCAGGAGCCAACATTCTCTGCCAAAGCACGGAAATACCGAAGAAGAACACTACAGCGGAGAAATGGAGGATCCTTGGCGGGGAAACCAACTGGGAGGGCCTGCTGGATCCTCTCGACATCGATCTTCGCCGGTACATCGCTCACTACGGAGACATGGCCCAGGCCACCTACGACAGCTTCAACTCCGAGAAGGTGTCGAGGTTCGCCGGGAGTAGTCGGTACGCGAAGAGAGACTTCTTCTCCAGGGTCGGCCTGGAGAAGGGTAATAACCCATTCAGGTACCGCGTCACCAAGTTCCTCTACGCGACGTCGGTGATCGGAGTCCCCGAGATCTTCATCGTCAAGTCGGTTTCCCGGGAGGCCTGGAGCAAGGAATCGAACTGGATGGGGTACGTGGCTGTGGCCACCGATGAGGGGAAGGCCGCCCTCGGAAGGAGGGACATCGTCATCGCGTGGAGGGGAACCGTGCAGGCCTTGGAGTGGGTCGATGATTTCGAGTCTAAGCTTGTCTCGGCGTCGGGAATACTCGGTGATGAGGCTGGTGACCCGAAGGTGCACGAGGGCTGGTACTCGATCTACACCTCCGCAGACCCCCGCTCGTCGTTCTGTAAGACTAGTGCTCGAGATCAGGTACTAATAATAAATCATACTGTTATTTGATAAGGTTAGTCTTTTACAATAAAAGGTCGCGGTGACCTCAAATTCTGTATGCCAGTCTCCATATTGATAATCGAGAGAGCCGGTATATGATCGACAATTATTGAAAACACGGTCGATATGGTCTTATTCGAGTCGGAATGTGAAACGCCAGGTTCTTCAAGAGGTCAAGAGACTCACGGAGACTTTCCAGAACGAGGAAGTGAGTATAACCGTGACAGGCCACAGCCTCGGAGCAGCCCTGGCAACCCTCAATGCAGTCGACATTGCAGCCAACGGATTCAACAAGCGGCAAGGGGAGCCGAGCCCAGTCACGGCACTGGTATTCGCCAGTCCCAAGGTCGGCGACTCGAACTTCAGGAAGCTGTTCTCGAAGCTCGGGGACCTCCACGCCCTAAGGGTCCGGAACGTGCCTGATGTAGTCCCTCAGTACCCTTTGGTCGGGTTCTCGGATGTCGGGCACGAGCTGGTGATCGATACCCGGAAGTCCCGGTTCCTGAAGAACCGGCCCTTGGACTTCACCCTGTGGCATAACTTGGAGGTGCACCTTCATGGGGTGGCCGGGACTCAAGGAAAGAGCCGAGGGTTCGAGCTCGTGATTGACCGGGACATCGCGCTCGTGAATAAGGCCGCGGACGGATTGAGGGAGGAGTACGGGGTGCCGGCGTCCTGGTGGTGCGAGAAGAACAAGGGCATGGTCCAGAAGGAAGATGGGTCTTGGACTCTGATGGACCATGAAGAAGATGATGATCTCTAGGCAATATATTGGAAGTATTATTATATCATAATTCTAAGAGAAAATGGTAATTACTGTAATTATAAGAATATTAATCTTATATTTTATTATTTATTACTTAATACGGTTGATCATGCATGAACTGTATACATTTTTGAGGCTCATCACCCGACATTAATTAAATAGGATGCATGTGTTTGTGATCTGCGTTTTGATATCATAATAAATTTACGATCGCTATAATAGTTTACTATGAGAAAATGAAATTCTGTTAGCTGTGTCGGTTTGATGTCTAGTTATCTTAAGTAAGATTGTAGAGAGAATTATATTGACAGTCCTAGAAGTTTGTCATCTCTCCTATGTCAATACTTTAAGATTTATAGTGGTATTTTCAGTCCTAAATATTTGCTCCGTTAGCTATGTGAAGTTCATTCACTTACTTACCATTAGAATACCGATGACGTATCACTAACGCCGTTAATTCTTTTAATTTTACCGTTAGTTTGCTGACATGACATATGAGTTGACATTTTTTATATTAAATATATGACATGACACATGTAAAAAGACATTTTATGGGATCCTAAATAAATTTTGAATGATTTTCAATATTTAGAAAAATTAACACGATATATTTGTATCTCGATCAGCCTACTTGGCTATATCAAAATTGATGTAATTGATTTAAAAATAAAATAAATATCGTTGTCCTAACTAGAAAAATTCTTGCTCACTGCCGATTAAACCGGCTAAGAAGAGCTTGCTAAAATAAATCGAGTTGAAAAATATCAAATTAAATATATTAATACCACGTCAACCAAATTAATGGAAAAAATGATGAGTTTAACGTCGTCAGTGACATATTAGAACATATAACAGAATGGACTTAACGTGTATAATCGAGAAAATATTTAGGACTAAAAAAGCCATTTTAAAACTTATAGAACTAAATTAGGATAAATGACAATTTTTACGACTACCGCTACAATTCTTCCTAAGATTGTATTGTCCGTTTCATTGACTACATAATTAAACAGGATGCGACGAGAAAGAGGACTCGATGTAGTTGGTACCACCGTTGACCTTAAACTAAGAGGTTCGGAGTTCAATTCTCACTGATGGAATTCTTCGTGCCCTTTTATTCTTCTTCGTTTTGATTCTTCTCAGCTTATGTGCCTCCTTTTATGCATACATAAAAAAAAGTTGGACACGAGGATATGGTCTTCGTGTAGTTGGTAGGGCCTGAGTTTGATTTTTATTGTGAGAATTATGTCATTTTATTTTTAAAAATTCAGTTATTTATATTGATCGGATGTCTCGTTCTCTTAAGTAGGATTGTATCATCCGTTATTTTGGGATACATAGTCCTGTTGTCGACGAGGATGTCTATGTTTCTAGAGATAATGACACATACAATGTGCCGTATCTGATGAGAGAATTGCTCCATTACTTGCTCTGGAGAGATGTCTTACATTCAGCCATGAATGTTGGGAATTGCTCAAATCGGCAAAGGGATTAGATAGTGCCCAACTTAATCAGACAACTCCTCATAGTTAGGACTTCTCAAATAATTCGACCCAGGCCCTTTCACACGTTCTTGATCTATTGAATGAGACTAATTATCGTTCAGACATCGTGAAATTGCACCCTCAATCACCCGACTTCACATGACAACCTAAAATGGGTATATACCGCTTGATATATAAAAAAATCAAACAATGCTGACTAATATAAAATCGGGATGAATCGATTCATTAATAGGTACAATTACCCTAATCATGAATGATTGAATATGCTTAGGAGTGTGGATGCAATAATTTTTTACAATGAAAATTGAAATTCTAAAATATTCATGAACTATTTTCTTAAATTCTTAAGTAGTTCTATAAAAATTTTTAAATGATCCTACCTTATTATGTGATGTGAGGAAATATTAACAGATTGTATTAAACATGCGAACCGTGAGATAGGACCACCTAAGATTTTTTCAGAAGAGAAGGAGTGAGTCGTTGTGGGACTTGAGTTGTGGGGTTAGGCCTAATTCCAACATCTTACTAAGTTTTTATTGAAGTTATAAGAGATAAACTTACATACAACATAAAATTTAAACCGATAAATGGTGATGTTTAGATCGATTAACATTTATTACTCAACTTTCTTAAGCTTACTTGATTGAAGACAACCATTATTTTATTGGTCACTCAGGGAAATTTTACGATTCAGTCGCTAAACTGTTGAGTCATTTAGAAAAATTGATTATGAGTTATCGGATTATTTTATTTAGTCTCTCTATTGTTCATTATAAGTAGTTTGATTAAATTATTGGATGGTCCAACAACCGGACCTTAGATTGTAAGTTTCCTCGGTCACATTTTCTTCTTTGTGAATGGTCCAGAAGCTTCCTCCCTTGTGGTTTAATAACAGCATGGCCTCGGATTTGAATTTCTCTATGTATTTATGTCAAAATATTTAACAGAAGTGTGTTGTTTGAACCTGAACTATACAAGGCATTTGCTGGAACTATACTGACGAAGGTAGTACTTACGCTATTTGACAGTTTGTTTAGCATGATTTATAATCCGAAATATATAAAATTAAAATCTCGATGGCCACACACAAAAAATATTATAATTAAAATGATTTTCACGAATTCTTTCTATTGGCACGAAATCGTGCAAGAAAGACCTTACCAGAAATGAAAAAGAAGATGATGAATTGACTAAAATCAGAAGTACAAAATAATCTAATAAAAGAAAATTTTTACTTATCGTTGAGGCTTGTGACGGTTACAGTGTCCTTAAGACTAATTTGTCCCCTTTGGTTGTGCTGAGGAAGCATGGACCGCAGTCTCCCAGAATACAATAACGACTGAGCTTGAGGCTGTACGAAACCCGAAGTTGGAGGCGAACCGAAACTGAAGCAAGAAACCATCGAAAATGATGCAGATGTAGAGAAGGAGTAGAGAGAACTCTAGGATTTATGGTGGTGTGCAGAACCTATGGAGGAGCCATTTATTTATAGTGTAGGTGGGGGATTGGTGGCTTTAATGGTAGAGAACCAGGAATTGAAGGCCTGAAGAGTCGGGAATCCTAGGTCGGTTTATTGAAGAATAAATTTTTTTCCGAGAAATGGCAAAATAAAGCATCTGCACCTCCGACGCAAACGCAGGAGCCGCGAGGAAGTCGTCAATTATAGCTGAAGTGATTTACTCATCCTAAGACCACCATTAGCTTATAAACACTTTTAAATTACCATCCCTTGTCGATATGATATTGAGTTTTCACTTCCCACTATGGGCTCTATGGGTCATATGGGCCCTTGTGGACTTGGGCTCTTCGTAGCCCAACCCACATTACAAAAAATAAGTATACGGACTTGAGTCTAATCCTAATTCCTTTAATTTCTCATTCAATTGGACTTAAACCCAAACATATTTTTTTTTTCAATTCATGAGAAAAATTTCTCATTCAATTCAATGCCATTTTTCCAACATGATTATGATCGAACATAGATATCAGAACATTACATAGGAGGAGACAGTAAGGTTGCCACTCAAGATATGGTAAAATCGCTACTACTGTTACTATCTTTTACTGACAAAAAAGAACCATAAACGAACCTTTTTTCCACTGCCATGTATAGTATGTTGAAGATTAAATCCTATATTGTTTGAGTTAAAATATAAATTTAGATTGGGTGGAAACAAACTTAAGACTCTTGGGTGGAAACGGACTTAGACTCTTATAGGTCTAAGTAAAAATTTTACATCGTATCATAAGAGATTTCCCTATGGGCTCACACAGTGTTGAACTCGAGTATAAAACTCATAGTCAGTTAATCTCGAAACTAGAAGGCTACTAGTGTGGAAACAACAGGTTCATACGTTGGCCGAGGACACAAGAAAAAGACTCTCCTCCGGGCTAACTTGTCTCCTGTATGAGATTGGAAGAAATATTCCCTGCGTTTAAGAGCATGTGACAGGCTCAATCCATGTTGTCACGTGAGGGCAGATGTCGATGATTCAATCTCACATCGATTGGTTAAATTATAAACTTAATTTTATAAACGAACTGCACTACAACCTAAAAATTTACACTTTTTTGGCAAAAATGGGTTCAGGTTCTTGTAAGCTGAGATTAAAATTTAACAATGTAAAATGGAGAAGAAAGGCAAATTAGACCAGACTGGATTAGTCCGTCCATAACGTTTCTGCGTTGTTGAACGCCGCCACTGGGTACATTATTTTCTTCATAGACTCCACCTTCCCCGGAGGGCTGACCGGCCCCTCCCCGTTACGGCGCCGTTTCATTTCATGCAATGTCGTGGAATTCCAAAACTTGACCGCTACGACGAAAATAAGTTTTTCCACCTATGCCAATAGTATCTAAAAATTTAACAAATCCAGAATGATACAGTTCGAGTCCGGTGGACCCACCGGAGGTAAATCTCTCCCAAGATATATTATCTTCGTTCACGAGACTTTAGATATGAGACTTTACGTGAGAGGAGAGGCGCCCGCCAAACCACCTCAACGAATCCGCTTTGGTGACGAAAACGAGCCTTGCTACCGGCCTTCTGTTTCGGTGAATCGCTTGGTAATTATTTCGATCTAAATTACAAGAATGTGAACATCTGCACACAAAGTTGCCAAAGTCCAATTAAGAAGCTGCGGTCAAGAAGAGCCGTTAATTTTTCTCGTCCGCAAATAGTTCCCGCTGAAGAATTAAAACCAAGTTAAAAAGAAGTGTTCTTTTTATTTTAGTGTGTACCGTTTAATATTTAAAAATTTAACAGAACTCAATTAATCTAAATCAGAGGTGGATTGACTCACTATTGGGTAAAACTCTTCTAACATGAAAATTTTAAATTTACAAAACTCGAATCTGATACTTTTTTTTCATAATAAAGGAAGTTCAATTTTGAGATCATACTTAAAAGGATGAGAAGTCAAACCGTCTTAACCAATCCATGTTGGTAAATATATCTCATTTTTTCTGTCCGAGCCACTGGAATTTAGAAGTCCAACGAGTCTTAACTAATGCAGTTCGTATCAGGATGGTCCAACTCTTTTAAGATGAAATATATTCTTTTTTTTTTTTGTTGTCCACCCGGTGTCAGGTACTCAAAGGCTAGCTGACTAATCCGGATTCGGGGTACTGTGGTTTGCTGCATTCACAGGGGCTCGAACCCGGCACCTCTACTTAAGCGACACAAGTTCTTTCCACTTGCGCCAACCTTTGTTGGTAATCTATTCTTTTTTTTTTTAATGAAAAGAAAACGCACGCTCTAAAAAGAAGGTTCGATATTATAAGATTATGTATTTACTTACCTTAAAAAAAATTGAGACATGGAAATAGGAGTTGACTACGTGGAATTTCATTTTTTTTACTTAGCTCAAAATTCCTCATGACTGACTTAAGTCAACCCCAATTTTCGTGAGTCTTCCAAGTATCTATAGATTACGTGATAATATTTATATGATATCATAAATTAATAAAATTCGATCATTTAAATTTTTGTATGAAACTCCAAAAATTAAAAAAAAAGTAAATAATCGAATCTTATTGATTTGCGATACTGTACAGTACTGTTACGTGACATACTCGTTATATGCAATAATTTCTCTCAAATTTTTCTATAAAAGGAAAGCTAAGCACGCAGTATCTTCTACCAGCATACCACAAACAAATCAACCACTAGTGCTCAAAGACAAACCCCCAACGGTAGTCTTCCTTGCTCTACCTTGCTTCACTCTTTCTCGTCAACCTTAGCTTCTGTCTATCCCACAGAGCTAAGAACAAAAAAAGAAAAATGAGTGGAAGCCCCATTAGGTTTTCAAGTTGCCGAGGCGTGGCCTTCGAGGTCAAGCCCCATGCCGACCCATTCGCCATCACCAAGCCCCTCCGGGAACCCGAACAGAGCTCGGAGAGCCGGTGGGTTTGGTTCCCTTGGTCTAGCGGGAGCTCTTCCCGGGTCGCACCCTTCGGCTCGCTGATCCAGAGGTCAATTAGCCGAGCCAGCAGCCACTTCTGTGATCTTGACAATGAAGATGACGAATGTTCGATGCCCTTGGAGGCCTTAGAGGAAGGCAAGGCTGATGACGAAAATCATAAGCCGAGCCTGCAGCCCTCAAAGCCAGCTCCGGCTCGGAAGCAGGAGTCGAGGTTGTCCATCATATTGCTTGATCAAGGCATCTTTACGGTCTACAAGCGTCTCTTTGTAGTCTGCCTGTCCTTGAACATCATTGGCTTGGTCCTCGCAGCAACCGGACATTTCCCCTACGCGAGGAACAAGGCCGTCCTCTTCTCCATCGCCAACATATTCGCCCTCACGCTCTGCCGGAGCGAGGCCTTCCTCCGAGCCGTCTTCTGGTTCACGGTCAAGACCTTGGGCCACTCGTGGGTGCCTCTCTTCGTCAAGACCTCCGCCACATCTCTCCTTCAGAGTCTCGGCGGAGTCCACAGCGGGTGTGGAGTCTCCTCCATTGCCTGGCTTGTGTACGCTTTGGTCCTAACCCTAAAGGATCGGGATAACACTTCTCCGGAGATAATCATGGTCGCCTCCGCCATCCTCGGCCTTATATGCCTATCTTCCCTGGCCGCTTTCCCTCTCGTCCGCCACCTCCACCACAACGTGTTTGAGAGGATCCATAGATTCGCCGGGTGGATCGCCCTCACCCTCCTCTGGGCCTTCATCACCCTCACCGTCTCCTACAACCCTAGGACAAAATCCTACTCCGACCAGCTCGGGTCTAGATTAGTCCGACAACAGGAGTTCTGGTTCACAGCGGCTATCACGGTTCTTATCATTATCCCGTGGCTGACGGTACGGCGTGTCCCAGTGAAGGTTACTTCCCCATCTGGACATGCCTCGATGATCAAGTTCCAAGGAGGTGTCAAGGCAGGCATCCTCGGCCGGATCAGCCCTTCTCCCCTATCGGAGTGGCACGCATTTGGGATCATCTCCGATGGGAAGAACGGGCACATGATGCTCGCCGGTGCAGTCGGGGACTTCACCAAGTCCCTCGTCAGCAGCCCACCCACCCACCTCTGGGTCCGGCAAGTACACTTCGCCGGGCTGCCCTACCTCGTGAACATGTACGACCGGGTCCTCCTGGTAGCGACTGGGTCAGGGATTTGCGTATTCCTCTCGTTCCTCCTGCAACCTGGTCGGGCGAACGTGTGCCTCCTCTGGGTGGCAAAGGGGGTCGAGCAAAACTTCGGGCCGGAGATCAAGGACATGGTGAGCGGCCACCCAAAGGACAAGGTGATAGTGCACGACACGGCAGTGTACGGTCGCCCGAACGTGTCGGAGATGAGCGTGGAGGCGGCGAAGAGGTGGGGAGCAGAGGTGGTGATTGTCACAAGCAACCCGGAGGGAAGTCGGGATGTAGTCGACGCGTGCAAGTCGGCCGGAATTCCAGCATTCGGTCCGATTTGGGACTCGTGAACATCAACCCTTTACTTTTCCTTTCCTTTTCCTGTGTCTGTCCCAACTTTTGTACGGATACCCAGAGCAGGAAATGCTCACGGGAACTGAATAAACGGTAATGACTGCCGATCTTATCTGTAATGTAGCAAGTGGTGCACACCAAACGTTCCTATCAGCGTTTATGTAATCAGTAAGTGTTCCTTACGGCCTTTCCTATACTTCTACTAAACTTTTCCTGTGCTCTTTTTCTGATATATATATATATATATCTATTCGCGATTAGGCTCTTAGGCTGCACTGCAAGAATACGAAGGAATACCTTGCGCAATCAAGTGATTTCCATCAGATTTCGGTAAGAAGCTGGTCGGCCGAAAAATTGTTGTCGGAAATTCGGATATGACGAAATTCTTTCGCTTATGCCGTGAGATTATTCTGACGCAGATCTTATAGTGGGCAGTGTCCCAGTTCCGTTAGATGACTCTTCTGGTAAACATCGTTAAATTTCTGTCTGATATATCCAACGCAATACTGACGGTATAAGTTATTCGACTGACATTTATCGCGCAATTTTGGCGAAGATGCTGTGAGATTTGCCTCAAAATGTTCAGCCACAAACCTTGCGGAAACATTTTCCGATGGATACTTCTTACGCGAACCTCACGCAACTTTGACGAAGACTTTGTTGGACTTGCCTCAGACTTTTTAGCCGAGAGTCTTACGAAGGTAGTTTCCGATCGAATTTTCTTACGCGAACGAACAGAAGTTGACGGGGACCGTCCAACGACATATTAACGGAAATCCGACAGAAGTGGATATATCAAGCAAGAATTATTTTATTCAATTAATTAATCACTGATAAATTTAAATTAATTTTAAAATACGAAACGAATATAACAAAAAAAACTCGCAGATAATTATACAAAAATTAATATAACTTTTCCTAGTAATATTTACATTTAATTTCCTTTACAAAGGGTAATTCCCTGCAACAACATGATAATTTTCTTCCGACAAAAGGAGTAACAAAAGGAAAAGCATATAACAAAAAGGAAATTACCACCAACAAAAAGGCAATCCAAAAGGAAAGGTATATATCCAACATTTAAGGTTGTGTCTCATCATCAGAACCCACGAACAAATAATCTTCATTACCTTCTTGGGTAGACTGCCTTGAACGGGGATCATCTGTTCGAGGCACATGAGGCTGTCGAGGATTGGAGTGTGGAGTGAAAACCAGGCATCATGTTTCGAATAATTTCTATGATACGGGTGGTAGCGGGAAGATTAGGATAATACCCTAAAAAGAAAAAGTAGCATATTAGCCTTATTGCATTTGACAAAATATAAACATATAGATATATAGATATATATTATAATTAAAGTGACATATTAATCATGAGCTCCCTCTCGATGTAAGAACACCTTGTTCGACGACTGGGAAGCTGAGTCAACATTTGATGGCATTACTTCATCTTCATCCTGCACAGAGTTATTATCCTCACCTTCTAAATTCGACCCACAGCCATCCAAGCCAAGTGCTCTCTTGTCCCTTCGGGTTGGAGAATTACTTCCTCCTCTTCAAGACGTTGTCGCATGAAATTCACCAAAAGAAAAATGAAGTGATGTGAAAACTTTTGGAAATGGATTGTTTCATTATTTTAATCTATAATAATACAATCTGTTCTTTTAAGTATTTATACATGATTACTATGCATATAATGGAGTAAGTAAAATGAATGAAGAAATATGTGATTTCCATCTTGTGGATTGTTTGGTATCGATTTCTTTATCACATATGGTTTTCCTTTCTCTACACTTTCCTTCATAGTTTGATTTTATCCTTGCAATCAGTTGCCTAAATTAAAGATTTTTTTCTTCAATTGTTCAATATTCGATTTGGAAGGTTCAACATTATACGGACAGTAAATCAAATATATGAGATTACAATAACCAGTACATATGATTTTATTAATTTCTAAATATTCAGGACTCCTATCTTCTTTATTTTTACTAGAAAAATCAAAACTATATAATTTGTACCTGATGTGATCATTATTCACTAGGAGACATCCTGATATCTTTCTTTGACAAGAAGAGTCCGAAGCATTCACATGCAATACAGACAAACATTTGTCTACCTAGAACAACTAGAAATTGATTTCAAAATTTACTTAGACAAGAATCACAGCTCACACCAATTAATAGATTTGCAGGAAAAACCAGATGGCATATGGAAGATACTTGCGTGATACCAAAATGGCCTCCGCAACAAGCGACAGTGGAGGGGATGAACGGTGGAGGTCACGGTGAGGGCTAGGATGGACATTGTAGGTCACGTCGAGGGGCGGAATGGATGGAGGAGGTCACAGCGAGGGTCGGGATGGATGGAGGAGGTCATGGCAAGGAGCGGGAAGCGCAAAGGCACTGGCGGGAGCTTTTTCAGAAATAAGGGTTTAAGTCTATTCATAATGAGCAGACGGCACAGGATAACGTGACATAAATTCAACCATTTAATTGAATGTTATTTTTTTTGGGCAAACGTAATTAAATGTTATCAAATTAGATATAAAAGAACATATTTTATTTTTTTCTCAAAAAAATTTAATATTTTAAATTCAAAAAATAGAATCATGTGATTTTATTTAATTCCTAAATTAAATGAAACTTTTCAGGTTTAAAAAAATAAATCATGTAATTTTTCCCCAAATAGTTGTACATTCTATTATAAAAGAATAACAAATAGATGGATATTGATAGTAACAAATGTTCATCCTATTACAACTTATCAAAATAGAAGAAAGTTTGAAAATGGGTGAAGAGCAAACATGGAAAAGAGAAATGGAGAGTAAGTAAAGCTAAATCAATTACCATGGGTCTACACTGTTGTAATGGATCTTATATTCCAATTTGCGACGAACTTGGTCCAACATAATTGATATTCTCCCTATTATCATGTGCAGGTGGAGGAACCCTCTCCATAATGCGCCCGGTACCAATAATTTGGTTTGAAGCCCCAACGGTACAAGTGATGCCTAATTCCATATGGAAATAAAAGCTGACCAAATATATGACATTTAATACACGTACATCTATTAGTTCCCTCCATTTGAAAATGGGGCAAGTTACTAGCATGTTCAATGGTCTCAATACCATCCAAAAATTCTCGTGTAATTGCTTGACGATTGGCATACAGCACATTGTATATCCATAAACGATGTCTGTGAATGTCTGTTATAATGCGCATTCCTATCAAATTTAGTAACGATAATATCACTCAAATCAATATTAAATAGCAAAAAAATACTGATATTTTTCATATTACAATAAAAATATATGTATGAAAAGAGAATAATAAATCAGAATCATATTAAACTTAGCTGTTGAACTCATAACTGTATGGTAAGTCAGGAATTTCACTCCATATAGCAGGTTTGAAGACGCAGGAGAAAGAGTTTGTGTGATTGGGTTTATATACTTATCTCTGTCTGATTTTCGTTAGAAATGTATCGGTCAGAAATTGTCAGTGCTTTGCGAAATTTACGAAAGAATATCATGAGATGTACTTTCATGAAGACATACCGTTAGATTTTCTTCCGAACTTGGCTAACGAAATTGATCATCGTAAGATATCGTGAGATTTTACCCGACGGAACAAAACATCGCGCTTTCCGTCAAAATCCCGTTAGATTGTGGCCGACGGGCATTTGTGTCGTGTGAACGGCAATCTCACGTTATTATTTCCGTCCACGAAAAGCGGGAGCAATGTTCACGCAATGCAACCGTCCCATGCATGTCACGAAAAATTCTCACGCTAATGCTAGCTTTTCTCGTAGTGATGAAAAAAGAACAAAAGCTCTGGGAATGTAACTGATGATAATCGAATTTATTAGAAACTTGTTAGATGATCGAGATCCAGTCCCTATAACCTTGAAACAATTGTGGTCGGGGGAGGTATATCGACACGCGATCCTTGATAGATTTCGAAATCATATAACTCAGAAATCATACACGTCGAATTCGTGGAGAGATCATGTAAATATAAACATATTCGTACTTGGATCCATAGCACGAAGTGGGTAAGTCGGGTTTCAGGTGTAGTTCTTCTGAGTCAGCACGCAGTCGAATAGAGAACTTTTTTCACAATCTTTTTGTAGCTGTAGATGGCCGTCTCATGGTCGAATACACATATCGTGTGACTCCGGGTCACGACCCATTAATTAGAAATACCGCCAGAAAGTTTATTAATTCTCAATTTTCAATGATCATAGAATTTGAAATTACCTTATGATTTATGTGTATTAATCCCTACACTTTACGAGCTATCATCGAAATTCATTTAATTAATCAGATCACTTAATCATGCCAATTAGTCGGATAACACATATACTCGATCATCAATATAATTATTGGACCGTATTAGTCGAAATAAAATCCAACAGCCCTTTCTTCCAACCTTTTACCTGCTGAGATCAAGTTGTTGGCGGCAGCAAACAATGCCCGATGACTTGTTCTCTGACAAGGTGGCCGGACTTAAGCTGCTTGTGACTGGACGAGAGACCCGGCGAGATTCTGAACGACATCATCAGTGTCGGCCGGAGATTTGCAGGACATGCAATGGTGTATATATTCCTCAAGTTCCAAGCAAGATATAGTATACAGCACTTACAGGTAATTTCATGTCAACGATCATTCGACGAATTGGTAGTCGACCAATTGAAAAGAGAACGGGTAGTTTGTCATCTGGAAACATCCGACACCATTAACAACGACAATACAACATGTGCTAAATCGAGTCATGGGAGGAAAGAACACTGTTCGAGCACTGTTACTTTCCGCGGGAGAGAGATCAAGGAGCAAGAGGTGGAGATGTGAAGCGGCCGTGGATTAGGCCCTCCGAGATGTGGCCGTAAGCAGCTTCCGTCAGATGTATGCCGTCCCAGTTCACGAATGCGGATGGATCTGAGCAGGCGGTCGAGCCGATGTGGCCGCACCTGGCTGAGTTATTGAAGTTGTAGGGGCCACCACCTCCACAGCAAGCCCTCAAGGTCCCTCCGTAAAAACCTGCATCAAAGTGGTGCAAGTGTAACTTAGCCTTCATTATAACGACTCTTTTTTACGAGATAGTCTTCTGTCATGTCAAACAAGTGACAATATTTACGTGATATCACAACGGATTCGGTCATTTTGAGATTTTATTTTATAAAACCTTAAAAATAAAAAAAATAACCGTAGAAATAATTAAATCTTATTAGTTTATGATACTACATAAGCACTATCATGTAATACATCCGTTACAGACAAGACTTTCTTTTGCTGCACCCCGAGATATCGCAAGTTGTGCACGAATATTTCAACTCGATTTTTTCAATTGTAGAAAATTTTTGGTATATACCGCCCGATAGCTAGAAGCTCAATGGGCTTGATTACTTCAGGTTCAAGCCACATCGGCCCACCAAGCAGTAAAACTTTTCCAATATGAATTTTTTTTATCACAAGACTCGAACTCAGGAATTTATTTAAGGGAAAGAGATGTTGAACCATCGCTATCAATCCACGCTAGATATAGAACCCCGATTTCAATATAATAATGAATTAAATAAAAATAAAAAATAAATTCCAACAGATAATAATTACAAGTTATTGACATTATGGAGAAGATAGATAACATAAATAGAAAACCATATTTACATAAAAGTATCATTTCAATTATTAAAAAATCTAAATTAATAAGATAAATTATTAAATATAATATTTTTTTATTTCTGATAAATCTGATGAATTATAAAACCGATTTTTCCGGATCGATTTCGATTGATTTTTTTTATTTTTTAGTTTTTTATTTACACCCTAATCCTAATCCGTAAGCTATAGAAGCTCACCGTAGCGCTTTGGTGTGTGAAGTAAACGCATTGCTGCGCCATAGTAGTCGCCGTACATTATTCTTGCCTTCGGATACTTCTGCCTCAGCACTTGCAGAGACTGCTTCAGTTGCTGGTTGTGATATCGGGCGAAAGCATTGTAAGCTTTGAGACAACCGGTTCTCGGGTCGTAATCTGATTCGTTAGATGTACGGCCGAATATCGTCAGGTAAACAGCCGAGCAACCGATCGGAAAATTCCCAGGCACCATCAAATCCACTGCGCCTTCTTCTATCAGCATCTGCGTCGACAGAAAAGAGAAAAGGAGCGATGGAAGAAGAAGCTAATGCATTAGGCCCTGCTATGGAAATGGAATATTAATCCATGAAAACACTGTTACAGATGTTTTGTAGTCATGAATGAAAGGAAGTCAATAATCATACAGATTATATCTATATCGAGGAAAAATCCGACATCGAATTGAAATCTGAAATACAGCTAAAATCCTAACCTTCTTGGGACTGGTAAAAATTTAACATGATATTAGAGTCAGATGTGAACTCATACCATATCAGTTTGAGATCGGAAGAAAAAGATCTAGTTCGTGGTCAATCATATAGCTCAAGGATGGAAGAGAAAATCCACACTGTGGTCAGATGTTTCCCTCGTCCGAGCATGGAAGAAAAACAGCCGACTCGAGATCGGTTATTGAGGGTGGGTATTAAATGCACGTGTCAAGTCTAATCATGCTGACATGTGGGGGAAAGAATATTGTCTATAACGGGTATATAACGCGATAATACTGACATGATATCATAAACTAATGAAATTTAATTTATTTTAAGATTTTTTTAATAAAACCCTAAAACGCAACATAAAAATAGCTAAATTCTATTGGTTTGTGATATCATATCACACGTAGTATACCATTATTTTCAGGACTTTTTCGTGTTTATGAAGTCGGTTTAGCCCTTTCACGACGTGCTCTGACTATAGTCTTGTACGTTAAGTAAGTGTCTAAACTGATAGATAATGGTGTTAATGGTCTCCCACCGTATTTTATTTTTGAGATTTTTCCTGTGTATTAACTACGTAGGAAAAGAGAAGAAACTTTTTTCATGTATTTGGCATACACTGATGGCGTCAGTAATGGCTCCAACCACTAGAGGGACCAAAGCTTGCACTTGTTTAATGCTTCCACCAACAAAGAACGGATAGTTGTAATCATTTCCACCGATCTCACCCACCAGAAACAGCGACTTCCTGAAGTAGCTCTCGCATTCTGCGATCCGAAAACCATGCGTAAAGTCCGACCGATTAGTCGAATCGATGTCTCGTCAAGATTAAGGAGAAAACTAGACCGATCACCGACCGTGAAATGTTAAACCGTGTACCTTGCTTTGATGAGCACATAGAGGGCTTGAGCTTCTTGAACCAACCGAGCTGGACGCTCAGCGAATCATTAGCCCAGATGAGCGGTCCGAGCCCCTTTGCGTAGAAGAACTGGGCGTCGATCGCCGTGGCGCCTGCAACTGCGAAATTCACTCCGGTCTTTGATCGTTTTCCCGTCTTGGCGATTTCGAGATACGGTGGAAGATGCGGTAAACTGAATGCCTCAGCTGCAAACATTATGAAGACCAAAGAGTAACGAATTGATGAAGCGTTGTTGCGGTGAAACGAAAATCGCAAATGCAAAGCTCGTTGGCTCCGACGAATACAGAGATATTGAACGAAAAGTTGAGAAAAATCTCAAATTTGTGTAAACATCAAAACGGCTATACAACCTAAAATAAACGAAACCCTCGAAGCAAGTAATGACAAGAATTGCGAAACAATTCCTACATAATTGAAAATTATCGAATTGTCTCTAAAATTCACGACAGAATGAAAAAGGTGCTGTTTTGAACCTTAAATGATGAAATTCGACAAAAAATCATGTCGTGCGCTAGATGATGTTTTGCCGCAAGGCCGTTTCCGCCCGAGAAACCGTCTCATTCGATCGAAACCGGACATCGTTTCACTTCTCTCATCAAAGAGACCCTTTAATCGAAAACGGACATCTTTTCACTTTTCTCGTGCCTTTTGGACTTAGTGATCCATTTAAGTCATAGAATCCATTAGCATTACAATACATAATATACATATACATATATATATATATAGAGCATGAAATCGTAGTGTAACGATAATCTTCGTTTAGGGTTTTTCCCCTTTTTTCGGCGTGCAGTACAAGAAATTCTACAGGTGAGATCGAATTCAGGACCTCTAGGTCATAGAAAAAGAGTATAACCAAGTGTACTAAACTATGTTTCTCTAGTTTTTGTCTTTTAAGAGGATATTGTAGCCAAATAGATGAATAATAAGTAATCTAAATTTCTCTCGAGAGAGGAGAGGGAAAATTCAAACTTACCAATGAAGTCTACTATAAGGCGTCCATCTGAACATCGACCGGTTGCACGTCCAAAGAAGGTCTCGCCGTAAGGAAGCTTCCCGATGACTGGAAAAGCGAGTGCCCCCGAGCGGAGGAAGTTCCCGGTGTCGCTGAGGGAGTCGCCGAAGTTGAAGATTGCCTCGTACTTGCGGGAGACAGATGAAGATGCCCCGAAACCGAGGAGGAAGAAGAAGAAGAATACGAAGAAGTTGAACACTGTCTTCATACTGTTCTTCTTTTTTTTTTTCTTATCCCCTCCTTCTCTGCGTAGCGAGATCAGTGTTGGGAATGAATGAGATGAAGAAGGAGAGTATAGAAAGAGAAGCAGAGTTTTAAGGATGCTGGTTTGTGAAATGGATGGTAACCAAAATTTTGTCTTGTCATGAGTTATTGTCGGTGTTGGTTTGGCATTGGACGTGAAGGTTTTAATTAAGAGGGCAAGCCCCCAACTAGTTATTCGGTGGTCATTAGAAATATCAGTATCATTTCCATTCAAAATTGAAATTGTCCCGAGTCGAGTCTGTACCTTTGGGTTTACTTGGTCTAGTGGTGTACAGTTTGTAGACATGCTTACGAGACAGTGAAGATTAGTCGAGTGAAGTCTATCTAATGCACTATAAAAAAAAAAAAAAAGGAATGTGATTGTAGCTTCAACTAGATTTTGCTCCTCCATTTAATGAAAAAGTGTGTACATAATGCTTATACATGTAATATGCGTTACAATTCAGAAAAAAAAAATATATATATATATATATTATAAGTCAATATTGTTTATTAATAGTTTTTTTTAAGAGACTGATGCCAATTTCATTTAAAATTCTAAATATTCAATGAAGTATTCAATTCTCTTATAAAATTGAAATCGTTGTTTAATTAATCTAGTCGACGTGAAAATTAATAATATTTTGATTTATAATGTATATGTATATCATATATATGTGTGTGATACACTCGCTATACAGAAAACACTCAATTTGTAGCAAACTTTATAGTAAAATTATACAAAATTATCCCATTTTTAATTCGAGTACTGGATGCATCAGACCGGTTTAATCACACGTTTAGTTTATACTTTTATATTTAATTAGTTTAATTTTTCCATTATCACACGTTTAATAGATAATGACATCATAATGTGATTAACCATTTCAGTGGAAAATACTTTTAACACCTTCGTGTCCATGTCATCAACCGTTTAACGGCCGGTTCAAAAGTACATAGTGAATTGATATATATATATATATATATATATATATATCATGTGCTAGTATATGTATATACTTGGGAGGTTTAATTTAATGTGTTTTTTTTTTATTTTCACATATGTATATTAAAATTTATCACATGTATCAGATTTTCATATTAAGGGCAAAACAATTATTTCAGTCATTTTTTCTCACCCCATGTATATGATCATAATAGTAAAGATCTTTTGTTAGCTGCTCGTATTCTTTTATCTCACTCCGTATCTTTCTATATCTATAAATCTAGCAGTAAAAATCCGTTACTTTTTAATGAATAATTTAAAATTATAAAAATCAAAAAGTAAAATTAATATAATATACTAATGAAGATTAATAATACTCCACTTACTACTGTAAGTTAACGACTTTTAAATTAATTAAATTGTAATAAGTTATAAATAAATAATATAATTATACAGCTTCACCATGGTATTTCACTTTTATTTATTTTTATTTTTTTCATGCGTAATACAAGTTTCTGTCTAGTGTGCACGCGCGCGTGTGTGTATATATATATATATTCATGACTAGTTCACAAAAGTGGAGGAATTCGCGACCCATACACTACGTGAAGATACTGACATCGTATCATAAATTAATATTATTCAATTATTTTTATGATTATTTTTTTATTTTAGGAGTTTATTTCAAAATTTTAAAATGACTGAATTTTATTAACTTACGATAACATATTAACACTTAACACTGCCACATAATATATCTATTACAGGAAATTGCTAGCTACCCTACGTACTTCAGCATATGCAGGGGCAAGAAAACCGGGACCGGGGAACTATCCGAAGATCCCGTAAAATCAAGAATCGGATACTCATACACAGACCCGGGACGCAACGTAACCGTGCCATCCCAGCTAGAACTTGTCGCTCTTAGCGATTATCTGGTGAATCACGGTCTCGGCGACGTAACGGTAAGCGGCTTCGGTGGAGTGAATTCCATCCCAGTTTATGTAGGATGATGGATCTTCACATACCGTCGATCCAGCCGTACCACACCATACCGATGCGTTGTAATTGTACGGCCCACCAGCGCCACAGCATGCTCTCAAGACCCCGCCGTAGAAGCCTGCAATCGAGAATGAATCCCGTGTCAGATAATTAGTAGGAATAATCATGATTTATAAGAGAATTCGGTATCGTCACGTAATAGCTTAGGTTTTTGGTTGGATGTGGGCTCAACATCTTTTAAACCCCGTTAAAATTTTACATGGTATCAGTATCAGTCGTGTGGGCTCACACCACGACATGGCAGTGCATGGAACTCATAGCCCATCAAGTCCCAGATTGGAAGAAAAATGTCCGACTCCTGGTGACTTGTCCCCTTCTCGTGCGAGTACGGGAGAAACATTCCCTACTCGGATTTTTATAAGAGAACTGACGGACGGATCCGAGACTCCTATAGACTCAGTGAAAATTTTACAATCCTCCCGAGAAACGAGGACTGCAGGAGGAAGAGGAGGCTTCACCGTAATATTCCGGGGAGCTGTACAGACGGCCGAAAGCCCGGTAATAGTCGGCATACAGGATTCTAGCTCGGGGGTACGTCGTCCTCAATGTCTGCAGGGCATGTTGGAGCAGGTGGTTGTGGTACTTGGTCAACTTGTTGTATGTCTTGAGACAGCCCCACGGGTCGTAGTCCGATGTGTTCGAGCTCTGGAATGCTGTCAAGTAGGACGGCAAGCAGCCTAAAGGCTGAATCCCCGGAACCACGACGTGCGCTGCACCGGCTCGTACGATATCCTATCCATGAATTCGAGTTTGTTTCATCGGAGTAACTGTACTTGCCTCCTTAAAATTGAACTTAGTCATGTGGAGTAAGTAACCGACCTCAGTGGCGCGAGCGATCCTCGAAACGACTAATGGTACTGCAGCCCGAACTTCTTTGATGCTTCTTCTGGCGAGCAACAACGGGATATTGTAATCGTTCTCGCCGATCTCCCCCATCAGGAAGAGCGACTTGCTGAAGTATCCCTTGCATTCCAGCGCTGTGGCAACCAACACGACTATCAGTTTTGTTTGACCCGAACATAGTTCGACAGTCGACTATGTAAGAAGACAACAGAACACACAGCACCACGCACACATGCCATTAAGAGTCATCTTTTTGAGTAGTACGAAGTTCGATTTCAAGGGGTCTGGCTTTTTTGAGGAGTTACATTGATATGTAACTCTTCCACAGCCATGTCCACTGTTCATGTTCAGCACCCTTCTCCAGGGAAGAGTCTCTGTCAACAGTTATACCGCGTATCACATGTCACGTCAGCATGATATGCACAATCTGTCATATGCTTGTAATAATTTTTTCTCTGATATATTGTATAACCATTGACTTGTGACATATATACCATATGGTATATCCGACTGTTTCCTTGTCCCGAGGCACTATAGTGTAGGTGCAGCGGATCGTTAACCTTACTAACTGAATCTCGGATAACCCCTACCCTTTTTAAGCTTATATGTCTCTTCTACACATTGAAAAGAAAAATCTCAAATAACCCCCTAGGGGGCCCACCCGGGCTCCGTTAAACTTTTAGATACCGGTGATTAAGACAAAAAAACTCTCAGACTTTTGGATGCCTAATGTCTGATAAGGATAGAGTGCTGTTTCGATTAACTAAAACCGAGTCGAGAAGTTTCCGTTAGGTATACCGCTTGAGGCGTTGGGGCAAAGAGAGGATCGGGTTAGCTTCTGGAACCACGTAAGTTGAACGCCGAGAGACTCATTTCTCACCCCAACTGTTATGTTCTGGGCAAAGTAGAATTGCGGGTCGAGTGCCGTAACCATAAACACGGCGAAGCTTACACCGGTTTTGATGCTCGATGCGTTCGTTAGTCCCGCATATGGAGGAAGAAACGGTAGCCCGAATGCCTCCGCTGCAATTCCAGTAAGAATTAAGGGGAAAAAACATCAGCGGAAATATATGGAAGGAAGCAGAAAGATAGTAAGGTGAAGCGTCTTACCGATGAAATCTACTATGAGTCGCCCGTCTGAAGCGCGACCGGTCGGGCGTCTGAAAAATGTTTCTCCGTATGGGAAGTTCTGGATCGGCAACATGTGCGGTCCGGGGAGCCGTATGTAGTTCCCGGTGTCGCTCAACGAGTCGCCGAAGCAGAACATCGAGTCGTACGTCCGAGGGACCGGTGAGGCTGCGACAGCCTTGAAAGCAAGGCAGGCAACCGTGAGAAACACTGCCTTGTTCATTTTGGATTTGTCTCAAGTTCTGAGGATCACTTAGAATTTGATCTTCGGCACGATGTTTATGTTGGGTGTCGGTGGGTGCTCACAGAAATTGTGGTGTGCCATTTATAGAGATGAGGAGGGTAGAATCGTAAATAGCTAGAGAATCAAAGGGAGATTTTGTTTTTCACATTCGGAAATCAAATGAGCCAGGCAGGCTAATCCGTGTTCGAATCAGGTCGGTCTACTGAGAAAGCGAACTTACCCCGGAGCAAATTTTCTCCATTTACAAAATTCGAATGTAAGAACTTGCTAAAAGAAAAGAGATACCGAACTATCTCTGCTAATTCATATCAAGAGATTTTATTTCTATAGGACATACGTACACTCTAATGCATGCCTGCTCCTGCACGCTCTCTCGTTTCTTGCCACACGCACAAATGCCACGCACTTGCTGGCTCACACACACACACACAGACATATATATATATATATATATATATGCAGAAAGTAAAGTCCTTTAGGTCACAGTATAACCGTCATGTGGTAATACTTGCATGATGATATTAATCAATTATAATTAGTTATTTTTAATATTATTTTTTCTTTTTTTAAATTTTATTTTTAAAAATAACTTATTCGTATTAATTAATATAACTTGACAGGCACCGCCATTCGATGACTTCGCACGTACCATCAAAGAGATGTCGACGGTCCATCAACGGCGCTTAAAAGAAGATTATATTAATTAGAAGTCAAAAGACATGTTTCACTACATGAGTATTATATTAAATAAAAATATAATAATCGGTCGAAGCAGCCAGTGAGATCCGAATAACATAATATCCGGAAATCAAACGGATCTTTAGTAATCGGGATTCGAGTTGGGTCGGTTCACCAACGAATGAGACCCTCCTAACATTAATTTTCTCTATTTTTAATATTCGAATCCGAGACATTAATAATAAAGTGGAAGTTTATGAATGGGAATCTCCTTTTTGGTAACGAAGGAGATGTACACAGAGGAGAATGGTAACGATGGAGGGAGTTTTTTTTTTGTGTAATAGGAATATTACGTGATGGAATTACGAGAAAATATAATTAAGTTATTTTTAAAATTTTTTAATAAGAATTTGAAACAAAAAAACAATAAAAATAATTTAAATTGATCGATTTGTATTATCGCACAGACATTATCCCCTGGTAAATATCTAACGTAGGATACTTTCTCGTTAACCGTGACTCCTTAACTAGTTCAGCGGCAGTGTTGATCGGTTGCTTTGCTCCCTCGTTAACCATGACTCCTCAGCTAGTTCATGACTCCTTAACTAGTTCAGCTGCACTGTTGATCGGTTGCTTGCTCCCTCGTTAACCGTGAGTACTCCTTAACTAGTTCAATTGCACTGTTGATTGGTTGCTTGCTCGCTCCGCGCCATACCAAAGGTTTCGAATACCCAACTTCGGTATCAACCAGAAGCTCATTTCTGATTACATCTATTATTATCTATTGTTATTTTAGGGGAAGATGTTACCTTTTAGTGTTACTCTTTTTTTTTCCCTAAAATGCCCTTATGCATATAAATTATAATGTTACTAACCCTTAAATTGGAATGAAATAATGGCATAATCGTAAATTTGGGATATACAACTACCCGCTTCCCACCCTTTTTCTTCTTTTTTTGGATAATGGTGTGATCTTCATTACTTTGTAATCAAAATGGGGCAGTCAAAATTTGCATTTACACGTGAGCGACTAATTTATTTGCAGGCAAGGTCAAAGCTAGTCGCTACATTTGAACCCCATAATCGATGCTCTAGTCGTGGTAGTGAGGAGAGCTCCTGCTTCACTGTGTCAAGTATTGAGTGTGTTAGTTCTTTGTCTGTTCGTTTCTTCCAATAAAAAATACGCTTGTTTCTATCCAACTAGATGGAATGGATGTATTGGGTCCACAAAAGTTGGGCAGCCACCGAGTCAAGTGTCTTACCCCCTTACAAAAGCAACTAGTTTGCTTCCATTGACCAGTTTGCAGTTTCTCGATTGAATTCCACACTGCTTAGGACAGCTTGCTAGATTTGCCGAGTGGATGTACAGGAGAAGAATAAGTGATCTCGGGTTTCCAATTGGGCTTCACAAAACTCACAAGTCTCTGAAGGAAGCTGGACAATCTAGCGAAGCATTCGGCTTTTTGTGGACAGTTGGCCTTACCAGGCTAGCCAATTGATTGTCAAAGCTCTCAGGATTTTTTCAGAGTGGAATAGAATGAGGAGGGAAGGCATTGGGCTTGTGGATCTAGCTCCTAATCAATAAAGTTGGAAGAGAGGAAAGAAGGATTAAGGGCTCATCTAGATTGACTTATTCCCATATAATTGGTCTTGCCAGGCTAGCCAGTTGATTATCGAAGCTCTCAAGATATTTTCAGCAAACCGGATTCACTTGGTCCAGCTTTGTTTCTTGGTTGGTTCACACAACCGATCCCAAGCACTTTTTGTTGTAAAGGTACTTGATTTGTCAAGCTCCCAGACTAGCTCATCTCGAGTGGCTATATTCAATTTTTTGGAAAGTTAAGCGACCAAAGCACCCTGAGGATCTTTAAAGCAGGGCCATCTCCATCCTTTTTATCGAAGAATCACACTAACTGGTGCATTGGGCGGTATAGTGGGAAAACATGCGTACCCTCGGGTGCAAAAAGAGTACAAAGGACCTACAGGCAGTGAGTTATCATGCTAGAAAGAGACCTTCGAGTTAAACCAACCTTGCAGCTAATTAGTGGGCACATTTGATGTCGTGACTATAGGATCTTTCTCCAACACCATGAGTAATCTCTCAATGCTTTTAGGATCCAAAAGTTACGTCCTCTAATCAGTTAGTGATGAGTCGCAGCCACCCATAGGGATCCCAACTGTACGAGCAATAGCCATATGTTCTTGAGTGTGCCTAGCTTACTCCATTGATTGACACTACGAATGCCCAATCCTCCCTCACTTTTAGGTCTGCATACTCTAGCCCAACTTATTTTTGAACCTTTCGAGCTTGTGTCCAACCCATGCCCCAAGAGGTTTTAGCATATTTGTTCTACTTTCATGATGATTGCCTTTTGCAAGATAAATACTAAACACTAGTAGTTTAACATGCTAAATATTATTGCATTTATGAGCTGGAGGTGGCTTGCGAAGCTTAGATATCGAACTATCTAGCTTTTGATGCGATTTGTTATGCGATCCACGAGAGCAGAACATTCCTTTTCCCAGAGTTAGCCCAAGATCATGGGCACTCCCAGATATCTCACTAGGAGCTATCCATGTTTGAAACTTGAGATCTTCAATAATTCAGCAACTTCCATTGTTGGGACCCCCTAGGAATAGCTTTGATTTGTCAAAATTCAATTTTAGGCCTAAATGTCGGTGAAACTGTGCCAGTACTTGCAGAATTCCTTGTAGTGAGGTGGTGGTACCATCCACAAAAATGAGTAAGTCGTCTGCAAAACATAGATGCGCTACCTTTAGGCACTGGCATCACGGATGGTACCCAATGGAGCCTTGAGCTGTAGCAGAATCCAAAAGAGTTGATAGGTAGTCCATGGCGATAACGAACAGGTATGGGGATAGTGGATCTCCTTGTCTTACCCCTGTCACCGGCCTCTATGATAACTTATTGGCAAATTCGAGCCGTGCCGTTGAAACAAGTGTAATGAGCTTGGTCATCTTAATCCGAACAGAAACCATAAGTTGTCGGTTAAGTAACAGACCTTGGTGGCGTGAGCGATTCTCTAGACAACTAATGGCGCTGCAGATCGAACTTCTTTGACGCTCCTTCTGGCGGATAGCGGGATGTTGTAATCGTTCTAGCCGATCTCCCCCATCAGGAAGAGTGACTTCCTGTAAGGTCCCTTGTATTCCGTGGCCGTGTCCACTGTATTCAAGATGAAAAAGAAAGGCATCTCAAACACAATCAGCATCGTATGCATAATCTGTTAGGTATTTGTAATCAAATAACTTAACTCCTAGTTTGAAGAGCCTAATGCCTTTTAAGGATCATGTACTTATCGGATGAATTAAAACCAATTCGAAAGTGTAAAACATCCACATGGTCCATAAGAGTTAGAGCCCATATCAAACCAACAAGTTTAAGCCGATTGAGGGGTCGTATCCAATTTTCTTATAAATCGGGATCGTTTCTATTCATTATCCAATGTGGCAACGTGTTCGCACTTGACATGTACCCTTAAACATTCACCCTCAACAACTGTTCTCGAGTCAGACATTTCTCTTCCGATCCTAGGCTTGGGGGGACAAACTAGCACGAGATTGGCCTTCTATTTTGTATTTGAGCTAATATACGAGTTAGACTTTTTCTCCAAACTTCATAGACTAGCCTAGGACGGGCATTTTTCTTCTGGTCTCGGGCTTTAAAGGGCATAAATTCTATATTTAGACTAGGTATGGTGTGAACTCACACGATGTCATCTAAAATATCCACTGGACCAATAAGAGATTGAATGCACAGTTGTTAACTAAAAGATTCAGCCACGTTCGTTTCTGCAAGGTACCTCGAGGTGGTGTGGCAAAGAGAGGACCGAATTAGCTTCTGGAACCAACCCAGTTGAACGCTGAGAGATTCATTTCTCACCCGGGCTAAATTCTTGGCAAAGTAGAACTGTGGGTCGAGTGCCGTAGCGCCGATATAACAGCAAAGTTTACACTGCTCTTGGTACCCGAATCATTCCTCAATCCAACGTATGGAGGAAGAAACGATAACCCGAACGCCGCTGCTGCATTTTCAACAAGAACCCAAAAAGAAAAAATGTCGGTGGAGAAGAAAATCCGATTAGTTGTCAAGCTGCTCGAAACAGAAAGAAAGTAAATCAAAGCATTTTACCGAGGAAATCGACGATAAGTCGTCCGTCTACCCAAAAAATGTCTCACCATATGGGAAGTTCTGTACTGGGGCCGGGTGGGGCCAAGGGAGCCGTACATGGTTTCCGGTATTGCTCAACGAGTCGCCGCAGCAGAACACCGAGTCGTCTGTCCAGGGGGTCAATGAGAGCAGCAGCCGCGGCCTTATTCATTTTCGGTTTTTCTCGAGCTCTGCAGATCTCTTGGAATTCGATCTGCAGCTCGATGTTCATTTAAATGACATGGGGAATAATGTTTATCTGAACGTATTGCCGTAACGGGACGAGGTTTTGGTAAGTTGTCGGGAAAGTTAACTTTTCTGGATTACGGTAATGAAGCACATCCTAATTTCCTTTTAAGTGGATTGCCGACCACAGATTGAATTCAGCTGCCTCACCTGTGTATATGGCAGTTTGATAGTGAAGTTGCATCAACCATTGGTTTCCGGTAGCCGTGTTAGTGTACGTGCCACGGGATGCTCGATGCATGTCGATAACAAGTAATAGAGGGCGAGGGGGTAGGCACGCCCTTTTTCCGGTGGAATGTGGCTTCTCAGCTCCGAGCCGACACACCTAAGCCGGTAATGGAAGACAAGATGGGGTGATAGTCCGACTCGGATATTCGATGCTCATGTCAGCAGGTCTATGGGAGAGAGGTTGAACTTGTGACAACGTGTTCAAACTTGATACATATTCTTGAACACCCGTTCTCAATAGCCAACCTCGAACCAGGCTGCATGTTTCTTCTGGTTTGAGGCGAGATGGACAACTGACCATGAGTTGGCTCTCTTCCATCCTCGAACTAACAATTGAGCTTGAACTGAATGTTTTTCCTTCGGTCTCGGGATTACGGGCCATAAACTCCACATTCGGATCTGATCTGATACGAGCTCACACAATAACCTGTTTTAATACCATATAAAATATCCATCTGATCCATAAAATGTTAAGGTTGAGCCTAGCTATATTCAACTCAAAGGGTTAAGAACTCTCTTATAAACGAGATTTTAATTTGGCCTAAGCTGGTAATGGAAGCCGAGATGGGGTGATAGTCCGACTCGGATACTCGATGCTCATGTCAGCAGGTCTATGGGAGAGAGGTTGAGCTTGTGACAGCATGTTCAAACTTGATACACATTCTTGAACACCCATTCTCAATAGCCAACCTCGAACCAAGCATGTTTCTTCTGGTTTGAGGCGAGATGGACAACTGACCATGAGTTGGCTCTCTTCCATCCTCAAACTAACAACCGAATGTTTTTCCTTCGGTCTCGGATTTACGGGCCACGAACTCCACATTCATATATGATATGATGCGAGCTCACACGATAACCTGTTTTAATACCATATAAAATATCCATCTGATCTATAAAATGTTAAGGTTGAGCCTAGCTATATTCAACTCAAAGGGTTAAGAACTCTCTTATAAACCAAATTTTAATCTAGCCTAAGCCAGTAATGGAAGCCGAGATGGGGTGATAGTCCGACTTGGATATTCGATGCTCATGTCAGCAGGTCTATGGGAGAGAGGTTGAGCTTGTGACAGCGTGTTCAAACTTGATACACATTCTTGAACGCCCGTTCTCAATAGCCAACCTCGAACCAGGCATGTTTCTTCTGGTTTGAGGTGAGATGGACAATTGACCATGAGTTGGCTCTCTTCCATCCTCGAACTAACAACTGGGCTTGAACCGAATGTTTTTCCTTCGGTCTCGGGTTTACGGACCACGAACTCCACATTTGGATCTGATATAATACAAGCTCACACAATAACCTGTTTTAATACCATATAAAATATCTATCTGATCTATAAAATGCTAAGGTTAAGCCTAGTTATATTCAACTGATAGGGTTAAGAACTCTCTTATAAACCAGATTTTAATCTCTTATCCACCCAATATAAGGCTGACTCTTGGTCAGAGTTGTAGACTAGAATGGTAAATATAGATTGTTGACCTTTGGGTCACTGCCACGTGTCCATGATGAGCAATGAGGATTTGTCCAATATAATGAAAGGACAATTTTGTCCTTGCTTATATAATTAATTTCTTGTATCACACATCAGTTTTGTTACAATTACACATTTATATGGCAGAGCATATCGATCTTGACAGTTTTTCACCATCTGATTCGTCTTATCGGGTTCGATGCTGTCAGCTGTCGAGGGATGCTGCTGCTGACACGTAATTCATAGAAAGGAAAGGCACACTCAAGGCCCCGAACATATCACGGATTAGAAAAACGACATTCTAGACATAAACTCGAGATTGAACACCAAGAATTCTCAAGGGAGAGGGGACAGGAGAAGTGGAGAAGCGAAGGGGCCATCGATCAGGCCATCGGCAATGTAACGGTAAGCGGCCTCGGTCAGATGGATTCCATCCCAGCTGACGAAAGTCGATGGGTCCGTGCACAGAGTCGAGCCGGGCAGTCCACACCACCTAGAGGCATTGAAATTGTACGGTCCGCCGCCGCCACAGCATGCTGTCAGGCCTCCGCCACGGAATCCTGCAGTGAAGCGGGATCGAATCGATCAAGCAGGTAGTTACAGATATGTCCAAGTCAGTCTATAGATGTCGATCGAGTCTCGACAACTACTGGTAGGGTTGCTATTCTGCGGGTTTGTACCAGAAATTCTCTTTAACCTATAAATGACACGTTTAATATAAAAGGGCCGTGTCCAAATCGGGTTGACCTTTTTCTAACCGAGAAATTCTTACATAGTCATATTTCATCATTTGTCATGAGGAAACACCGGCCAATCAAACTGTGACAAAAGAACAAATTAGTATTTTTCACTTGAATTGTTGTCATGTAATTATTATTAATCGAGGTAATTTGACTAGTGTTTTCTCATTACATCCTCGTGAGATACGACCATCTATGGTTTTATCCTTCTAACCGATTTAATTTTGTATATTTAAATGTGCATGCACGTTTATTCTTAAAATATACTAATGCAGATATCGGAACATATATTTATATATACATGGTTAACCAAACTTTAACCATATAGTCAAAAATGGAGAATTTAATAGGGTGGTTATATCATGTAATTAATAAATATACCATTATAATTATTAAATTCTAAAAAAATTAAAAAATCGTGAATAAATTGTGAATTTTAATTGAAAAAAATATATAAATAATAACAAAATATTGAAAAATTTAATAAATGATAAATTTTAATGGTGTGTGTATATATATATATGAGATAAATTTTAATTGGACGGATATATCACGTCAACATTGCTTACGTGGTATGAACGCTTCATTGAAGACTTTCTTTCAAACATTAACCTAAATAATAACAAAATATGCAATATATATATATATATATTATATTTTATGATGATAAATTTTTTGTCAATAATTGTTATAAGTAAATGGAAGAATGAGGTTTACTTATAACTCTCCCTCTACCCCTTGCTCCCTCCGCAACAACTTTGAAACCCCATCTAGGGTTTTCGATCCGAGTTTCAGTGGCTCGTTTTTTTTCGATTTGTTCTAGCGATCCGTTTGTGATCGGTCTTCTCTATCTCCCTTTGTTGGAGGTTTTCTATTCCCCTTGGTGGGAGCGAGATCTGTGGACTTCTCCACGAGTTTCCATCTTTATGTTGATTCTCTCCAACGCCAATCGAGACCGAGACCACGCGGAAGAAAGGCTTCAAGACCGTCTCTGCAACGAGACTTATCAAAAAAGCAGGTGACCATCAAGATCTATTGAAAGACCTGGGGAAGGGACTATATCCAGTACAGAAAGAAATCAGACCTGATTTGGGTATCAAGGGGCGTTATCTTCAGGCTGTTCTGGTAAGATTTAAGAGACACTATTATGGTCTTTCAGTATTTGCTGATAGGAAATTTCAGAGGTTGTATGTCCTGGTAGACGATTCTAGATCCCAGATCTGAGCTAAATCTATTAGGCCAAGTTTACGATTTTGTTATTGTTTCTTAAAGGTTCCTTATTTCTTTTCTCCTTTAACCGGAATTTATTTGCAAGATTTCCCACACCCTGCATGCTCATTACTGCTGTCCAGATTAGATATTGAACCTAAACATATCAAATCTTTAGACTCTTTTTTTTCTGAAGGTTACGATTTAGTTAGCCAAACGAATTGGATTAATACATTGCCCACTAGGTTTGATTCACCCATTCTGCATTCCTCATTTGTTTGGAGATACTGTTAAGTCCCTTTAAATATAAATGAAAAACAAGTTGCAAACCATTTATTCTTCACGGAATCACTAAAGAAGGTTCTCGTACACACTAGCTAGAACATAGCATCACAAGATCAATCTTAAAAGACATAACTATGAGTATAATGGCCTGGAACTGTCGTGGGCTTGGTGGGGCTCCGACAGTTCGCTCCCTGAAACATATCCTCAAAGATATCAAACCTTGTTTAGTTTTTTTGTCAGAAACAAAGATCAACTCTCACAGATGTGCAAGGATTGCAAGAGCATGTAAATACAAGGAATGCTATGCAGTAGATGCAGATGGAAAAGCTGGTGGTCTCTGCATCTTTTGGCATGATTTCATCGAGGTAAACATTCTATTATCGAGTAAAAACTTGATACATATGTCAATTAACCATTCATCCCTACCCAGTATGTGGTTTCTTACCTGTGTTTATGGACCGCCATACGAACATGAAAAAGCATTTTTCTGGGATCAACTCAGTGATTTAGTTAGTAATCTGGATGCTCCTTGGGTGATAATTGGTGATATGAATGAGATATTGTCTTCTGACGAGAAATTTGGTGGGCGTACTCATGGTTGTAGTAGTAGGAATTTTTTGGAAACTTTCATGTTTAATACATCATCTATTGATCTTGGTTATTCTGGGAATGTTTTTACTTGGAGAAACAATAGAGAAGGTTTAGCACATATAAGACAGAGGCTTGATAGGGCAATTTCTAATGATTTATGGAAAATCCTTTTTCCAGATGCAAATGTCACACACCTTACTGCTTCAAATTCAGATCATAGTCCAATAGTCCTCAATCTCTTCAAACAACAACATAAAAAGCCATATCCTTTTAGATTTTTTGAAGCATGGACTAGAGACCCAACTTGTACTAATGTTATATCAAATGCCTGGAATGTAAATATTGTCGGATCAAGAGCATATAGATTTAGTAAAAAACTTAAAAACACAAAAATTGCTCTCAAAGAATGGAATAAAACCCATTTTAGAAATTGTGATGAAGTCATTAAGGAAATTTTAAATAAGATTGAAGCTTTACAAATAAAAGACGCAACTTTGGAAAATATAAAATTGGAAAGAAAGCTGCAATTACAGCTTCAAGAGTACTTAAAAAGAAAGGATCTGATTTGGAAACAAAAATCAAGGGAGATTTGGCTAAAAGATGGAGATAAAAATACTAAGTTTTTCCATCTTTCCACAATTATCAAAGAAACCATAACACAATTAATATAATAAAAAAAGAGGATAACCAATGGATGAATAATCATGATGAAATCTGTAATTACTTTATTGAAAATTTCAAAACATTATTCAGTTCGACTAATCCAGTCTTCCCTGAAGACCTAGAACAGCTTGTCACCCCTAGTATATCACGGGAAGAGAATAAAATGTTAGAACAGATACCAAGTGTGGAAGAAATTGAATCAATAATTAGAGGGATGGAATCACTAAGAGCACCGGGCCCAGATGGAATGCCGGCGTTATTCTTCAAAACATACTGGAACATAATTAAGGACGAATTCACTAATTCGATACAAAACTTTTTTCGAAGTGGTTTCCTACTAAGAGAATGGAATGCAACCTTCATAACCCTTATCCCCAAAAATCATAATGCAAACTGCTTTACAGAATTTAGGCCCATTAGTTTAACAAATACATGTTACAAAGTCATATCAAAATTACTTGCAAATAAACTAAAAGCTGTGCTTCACAAGATTATTTCACCTAATCAAACTTCATTCATTGAAGGTAGATGGATAAATGAGAATAGTGTTTTGGCCAGAGAAGTAATGCATACAATGAATAATTCGAAATCAAAGAAAGGTTGGGCAGCTCTTAAAATCGACTTTGCAAAGGCTTTTGATAGAATGGAATGGCCCTTCATTGAACAAATCCTAAAAATTTAGGCTTTTCATCGATCTTTATCAAATGGATTATGCAATGTATAACAACACCAACCTTCTCAATACTCATTAATGGATCTCCGACTGGTTTTTTCTCACCTAGTAGAGGACTTAGACAAGGTGACCCGCTCTCACCCTACCTTTTTATCATCTCAATGGAAATATTATCTAGGATGCTTCATGTTGCTGAGCAATATAAATTCATAAACGGTATAAAAATAGCCCGAAATTGTGACCCCCTAAGTCATCTGCTTTTTGCGGATGATTTAATGATTTTTATCAAAGCATCAATCTCAGATGCTAGGAATTGTAAGATAGTACTTGATCTTTTTAGTTCTTGGAGTGGACAAGAAATTAACTATGAAAAATCAGGAATTCTATTTTCCAAATATGTCAGAGGAGCAACAAAAGAAATATAAAAGATACCCTTAGATTGAAAAAACTGAACAGAGAAACAAAATATCTAGGCAATCCTCTTATAATGAAAAGAAAAAAGAGTGAATCTTTTCTATTCTTGGTCGAAAAAATTCAAAAAAGCTAACATCATGGAAGTTAAATCATCTCTCCTGGGCGGGTAGATCCACTTTGATTCAATCAGTTATAAATGCGACCCCAATTTACCAAATGGCCAGTTTCAAAATACCAAATAAGATTTGCTCGAAGATGGATAGAATAGCCTGTGATTTCTGGTGGGGGAAACAAGATAAAAATGGAAGGTACCTCACACCAATCAGTTGGGACAATATATGTCAGCCGAAAAAATTTGGTGGCCTAGGTTTCAGAAAGTTCTCAGATTTTAACAAAGCTATGTTATCCAAAACCTCTTGGTTCTTATCAACAAACAAAAAGAGTTTAGCGGCTTCTATTTTCACACGTAAATATGGTAACTTTCTACAGTACAGCTCTAGACACACAAGAAATACATCTAGAGTTTGGAAAGATCTAAATAGTTGCAATCAAACACTGAAAAGGAACACCTGCATTCAAATAGGTAATGGTCATTCGACTAGAATATGGCTAGATCCTTGGATCCCTCTGAATATTGATCATTTGCCTGTTCCAAAAAATTCAAATGTTTCCATGGACCCAAATGCAAAAGTTAAAGATTTGTTCTGTTTAGACTCCAAAAGCTGGAATTGGGATAAACTTAATGCTTTATTCAGTTATGAAACCGTCACAAACATAGCAAAAATATATATTCCTCAACACGAAAAAGAGGATGAATTTATTTGGTTGCCTGATCAGAAAGGTTCCTATTCAGTTAAATCCTTTTATCTCCAAGACCAAGAACCTCGGTTTAGTAAAGGAATGGAAACTTTCTGGACAAAATTGTGGAAGCTTAAAATACATAATCGACTAAAAATCCATTTATGGAGATTAGCAAAGGGATGTCTCCCTTGGGCAAACATGGAGGATGACTTTTGTCCCCTATGTCAAGCCAACTCTGTTTCTGCATCTCACCTCTTTCTTGATTGTATATTTGCCAGGGTCTCTTGGAGGGAATCAAGATGGAAAGTTAGCCATGTTCCTGCAGCAAATATGCTGGAGTTGATATACTTTGTTATTGATCCATGTGATTTTCCACTAGATAGTGAGGAAAAAAATCAGTTCACTCTTTTTAGTGCTATCTTACTTTATGAACTTTGGAATTTTAGAAACAAAATCTTATTTTCTGATGAGTTGCCGGATCTGTACAAGTTCCTGCATTTGATCAATGTTAGGTATTTAGAGCATGCATGCGCTATTTCAAATAGCATGGATGATAAAGTCAAATTTGTCCCCAGAAACATAGATGAAATATCACCTCCTACTCCATTAATGTCTGATGTTAACTATTCCACCTTTCTCCATAGTAATGATTGGACTTCAATATTTGTTGATGCTGCGTGGTCCTTTGACAGAAGTTGTGTTGCAGGGGTGGCAATAGTAAATGGTAGCACAAAGGCATTTTGGACTCAAAAAGTTGACACCACCTCTCCGAACCAAGCTGAAGCAATGGCAATCTTAATAGCCACCAGAGTGGCAGTAAGTAAGAAGTGGACCAGGATTAGAATTTTCTCGGATGCTCAAATGGTTGTCCTTGCAGCGAGAGGTCTCCAACGATCATCTTGGGAGAGCAGAAGCATCCTTTTTGATGTTTTAGCTAGTAAATTAAACTTTGAAGTCTCGGATGTTTTTTGGGTGCCTAGAGAAGAAAATTTGGTTGCCCATAATCTATGTCAAATAGGATCCTCATGTCTGTCTTACGATCTCCAGTTTAAAGAACTACTGTAAACCTTTTGTTTGTTTTAATTCAATACTATATTGTCGATCAAAAAAAAAATGGAAGAATGAGGTAAAATAGTTATACATGTGAGACATGACAAGATAGATTTAGTGAACAGGTTTACTCGTGTCTAATTGAGTTATATTGATTCGGACAGGATTGAATACGATTGTTTATCGTCCTTTGACCTGTTTAGATATGAAAACATATTCAAACTAAACACGAACCCATTTAACTTCGTATCTTGTTTGGCGGTGTCATAAATTCTCAGCCTCAGATACCAGCATGCAGTCCCAGTTGCCCAGAAGCTCATAAACTAAGAACAAGGCAGCTCCCTACGCCGCCGATTTTGCAGAATCAAAGAAGTTTTCCAGGTTTTTCACCGTTTCTTCTCTGTGAAATCTTCGGTGTAAATAGGGTTTTTCAGTTTATCCGGTTGCGGAAGGAATTCCTTACTGATACCGAGATCGAGAACTCGAACAAGCTTTTGCATGCTAATAAGAGGCTTACCGAAGAGTTCAGGGGCACGGTAGAAACGCATGGAAGCGCTGTAGTAGTCGCCGAACATGATTTCCGCGTGTGGATATCTCCGTCTAAGCGTTCTGAGAGATCGCTGGAGTTGTTGGTCGTGGTATTCGGAAAAGGCATTGTACGACTTCAGGCAACCGGTTGCCGGATCGTAGTCGGATCGGTTAGGGCTCGGAAACGTGGCCAAGAATGCTGCTGAGCAACCTCTCGGAATGCTCCCGGGTACGATCACATTCACGGCACCTTCTTCTATCAACATCTGCAGAAAAACACGAAAACAGTGAAGCGGAAAGGGGCCGATAACTGGACAAAGAATTACGCCTCTGCTCGAGCCACGACTTACTCTGACGGCATCGGTAATCGCCGAGACAACTAATGGCACCAAAGGTCGAACTCGTGCAGTGCTTGCTCCGGCGAAGAAAGGATAATTGTAATCGTTTCCGCCGATCTCTCCCACGACAAAGAGGGACTTGTTGAAGTAACCTTCGCATCCTGTTCGGAAAAGATGTAGATGTTTATATCCAAGCTAGGCAGGCTAACGCATAGAATCGTTGTGTATTGAATCCCACAACAGTTGTACAAAGGAATCTTAAAATACGATGGAATTGAGATACTGCCACTTATAAATTTAGGTTTTTAGATGGGTATTATATATCCAATAAGAGGCTCGGTGAAATTTTTGTTTTGGTTCGCACATTGTCAGGTTTGAGTGAGAAGCTCGTGAGCAGTAAACCACGATCGGAAAAAAAAAAAGTGACCATTTTGTGGTTAGTTATTGAATCAGAGGAGCGTGAAACTCGTGTAATTAGGCTCGTGATCAGAAGAAAACTAGTTGTCTCCTGGTCAGTGAATTGAGTAGGAAGAGAAAACCCGACTTAGATAAAATTGTTATCCCGAAAATGGAAGAGAAAGTCTGTCTCGTGGTCAGTTGTCCCTCACGCCCGAGTACGGGAGAAAAATATTCGGACCGGGGTCAGTCGTCAAAGACGGGTATTTAAGAGCACGTGATAGGTACAGATCATGCTGTCGCATGAGGACGGGTGGATTAAATCCTGTGTCAAACAGATAATATAAGCGATTAAAGATATAATTATTTATAAATTTAGACTTTTAAATGGAAATGCAGCCGCCGGGGATTTTAAAGAATCAGTTAACATTATCAAGACTGTAGTTCGGGTGTTAACTAAATTACCGTGCTTGGCGGGGCATAGCGTGGACTTCACCTTCTTAAACCAGCTAAGCTGGGTGCTCAAGGAGTCGTTTGTCCAGAGGGATGATCCGATGCCCATCGCATAGAAGAACCGTGGGTCGAGTGCCGTAGCTCCAGCGACCGCAAAGTTTACTCCATCCCGGGCATCATCCTCCTTTCCTGCTATTCCGAGGTACGGAGGAAGAAGAGGCAGCCCGAATGCTTCCGCTGCATTTTCGATTGCTTACGGTAAGTGAAACACAAGTGTACGTGACAAGTCCACGAATTCCAAGCACGGACAAGAGGTGCGGAGATCAGTTACAGTACACCTATAAAGTCGATTATCAGACGTCCATCTGAACACCGACCGGTGGGATGCTCGAAGAAGGTCTCTCCATAGGGCAGGTTCTCGATGACGGGAAACGCCCGTGCTCCCTCGAGGAGAAGGTTCCCGGTGTCGGCCAGTGAATCGCCGAAGCTGAAAATGGATCCGTAGGCTCGAGGGACCGACGATGTGGTCTCAAGGGCAAGGCAGCTGCACACCAGCAGGAAGAAGGCTGCACACTTCATTGTCAGATGACTTAACTCATAGAGATGCCGAGAGATCTGTATAATATATTAAACTCATTGGTTATGGTGTAAGTTTCATAATCAAAGCTCTTATGTTTCGTCTCGGCAATTTGGATTTCCCGAAATGAGTATTGGACGTGGCAGTCGACATTCTGGTGAGTTAATTTGCATTCCCACACGGCACCGTTAACTTGAGACGAAAATATTGGCATTTAAAAAAAAAAGTTTGTGATTGAAACCATTTTTTGTATAACATCACAACAGTTACAGATTAATGTGTGGACTTGTATTTTATCAGACCCGAGTGTCAAAGAGAAAAAGTCTTTCATCTCATGGTCAGTTATTAAGACTCCAGTGTGAAACCCATAATCAATTATAGGTAAGAATGAGATACAAAACCTGCTTCATCATTAATTGTACCCATCGTTCGAATACGAGGAAAAAATGATGGAAGAATTATATTATCAGCACTAAAAACTTGTCATTTCTCTTAAATCAGTCCTCTAAGTTTTAAAGTTGCATTTTTAGTCCCAAATATTTACTCCATTAGACATGTGAAACTCATTCTATTACTTGCCATAAGAATGCCGTTGACTAATCGCTAATGCAGTAAATTCTTCTAATTTTACTGTTAGTTCGCTAACATGGCATATAAGTTGGCATTTTTTATATTAAATATATGACATGATACATGTAAAAAGACATTTTATGGGACCCTAAATAAGTTTAAGTGATTTTTAAGATTTAGAAAAATTAACATGAAAAATTCATTTCCTGATTTGACTACTCGGCTAGATCAAAATCAATATGATTAATTTAAAAATAAAATAAATATCGCAGTTCCAACTCGAAAAATCTTTGTTTCACTGTCGATTGAATAGGGTAAGAAGAGATTGCTAAAATAAACTAGGTTGAAAAATGTCATATTAAATATATTACTAGCACATCAGTCAAATTAACGAAAAAAATGATGATTTAACATTGTCAGTGACAAATTAATAACATATGACAGAATGAACTTAACGTATGTGACGAAAAAAATATTTAGGACTAAAAAGTCATTTTAAAACTTATAAAACTAACTTAAGAAAAAGGACAAACTTTTAGGATCACTGTTGTAACTCTCCCAAAAATAACTGACTTGTGGATGGTCATGAGGGCAGGCGTCAAGGGCAAGCGCCTGATATAATTGAGATTTATAGTCCATGTCAAAGGTGATAATCAAGAGATTCTCACATGAACTCATTCCACAACATCATCCATAAATTTTACCAATAAATATTTAACACATCATTATTAAATATCATATCATCTTTTTTTATTCATTAATAATAATTATTTCTTAGACATGATTTGATATATTTATTTTTATGTCAAATATTCATTAATTAAGTTCACCGTGTCATCATGAACTCGGCTCACCGAAGAACTTCGCCTGATAATCAAATTCCGAGGATGTAAGGAAACTTGGCTACCAACACATGTCAGCGAGCTTTTAGATTTGGTATGACCTAACCTTATATAAACTTGGAATTGTAAAATGCAGAGAACTAACCCACAGGCAAAACCGAAAACAATAGAAGGAAGAGAGGGGGGTTACCGAAGAAAGAATTACTCCTTCTGGAGCCATGACTTATTATACTGGCATCAGTAATTTCCAAGACAACCAATGGCACCACAGGTTGAACTTGGGGCAATGCTTGCTCCAGCAAGGTAAGGGTAACTGCAATCGTTTCCGCCGATCTCTCGCATGACAAAAAGGAACTTGTTGAAGCAACCGATTTGCTGTTTATATCCAAGCTAGGTAGGCTAATCCGTGGAATCGATAACGTGAGCTCTGCCGTAGCTTGGTGTATTAACTAGTTACCATGGTTGGTGGGGCATAGTGTGGAGGATCACCCAGACCTTTTTAAGTTCAGTATAGGAGCTTTCCACATTTATCAGGTGTCAATCATGTCTACAAGCATCAGGAACAAGAGAGATATTCAGCAAAGTGGTTGCATGGCAATGACATCGAATATTCAGCAAGAATTTCAAACGGTGCGGCGGGGGTTGAAACTCGAAACTCGTGTGGAATCGCCCAAACATTGCTGAGGAGGCAGATCAAACTGAAATTACCATTAGTAAATAAACGAGTGGAGAGAGCGCATGGAAATGTGGAAGAGCAAGTACCTGTTTGATGATATACCTTTTTCTATTCTGATCACTTACCAGCTGCCTTGGTCAAGAGTCGGGAAGCTAATTTCTGAACGGTGCGGATGTTCTCAATGGTGAAGGAATCACATGAGAAAGCTGCTAAAAGCAGGAGGTGACCGGAATGTAAAAGGGGAATTATGAGAAGGATATCTTCCGTTCGAATATAGGATGGTTGAGCATTAGCAGGTGGTTGTTATTCACGATGGCTCGAACCAGAAGTTCTTTCGCTTCATCCTGTTTCTTTCTCAGCATGTTGCATAACTGCGAGGTAACATAAAAATACCAAACAGAAAGGACGTAAACTTTTGAGGAACAGAAAGAATCACATAAACCATGCCAACTGATAATATCCTTGACCACTGGACTGGTGTGACCAGGCTATGCCAAGGGTGTTATCATCTTTCCAGGCCTGGCTTGGCCAACTCTCCAATTCAGGCAGCGAAACATAAAGCCCAAGCTCACTCGCCTGAACCCATAAAATTTGTAAAGAACATAAATAGGCTGTCAAGCCTAGGCAAAACTTTATACGTGACCCTTTCCACCCAGTGCCAGCTTAGGGGTCCCAGGTCTCTTGCAAGGCATGGCCAACATAAGGCCGTGCATTTCAAGCGGAAAACACTGCTCTGCCCATGATTGGTCCATGTCTTAACTCAAGCATTTCCCTAGGTGGCTAATAGAACATTACGCTTTGGTTATGGCAAATGCCTCCAAGCAACTTTTGCTGGTTTTATAGCATCCTATCGTCCATAGTCTATTCTCAAAATTTTATATTCCCAAAGAAGAAACAAACAGTTAAAATGAGTACGCACTAGATCAAATAATGATGGCAGACTTTACTTACATCCTCGAGCTCTTTTGTGTATGCGTCAGCCTTTTCCAGATTCCCGTCATTTTCCACTAATGCTGTAAATTCATAGTCTACCATATTCTTCAAAGTTGAGATCTCCACTTGAGAGGGTGAATTCTCAGCTAATATACCCCTCCTCTTAACATCCCCCGTGTTCTCACAACAAACCTAGTCATAAAACAGCCGTCAATCACTTGAGAAACTAAAGTGCAAGAATCAAACACACGAACAACTACAATTTAGCACCGGTTACAGATAAGAAACAAGACGTTTTACGGATACTTTTCTTACCTGTCTACTGACAACTAATTTTTGTGATGATTCTTTGGGAACTCTGCAGATGTCAAGGACAGCCAGACAAATTAATCCGGTGAAACCATTTGATTTAGCAATTTTGAGTAGAGTATCAACAGCAGAAAATTACCTGCTTTCAACTGGTGATTCAGAGAACCGCTTCAGCGGGCTATAAGACACCGCAATAGTATTTGATGTCTGTAAAATATTTCTCATAATCATTTGTTATAATATTGAAATTTGAGTGCTGAAGTAGTGTGTATATATATATATATATATATATAAAAGCGTCGAAGTAGAGTACTTATGTCGAGCAAACAGAAACCTCCAAATTTTTCCGTTTCAGGGATGGTGTTGGCGCAAGATGTTTCTCATTTTCTGAGCTATCACCAGGATGCGGCTTCAGTTTTCCAGAATCTCTTTGAGTTTCTGTATTTTCTTCAAAGATTTTTGTCAAAGGGCCTCCACCTAGAGCTCTCGAACCCAGCTGCTTCACAGTACTTCCAGGAGCCCTTCATTTAGATAATGAACTTAAAAGACTTTTATGGAAATTCTTGACACCATAGAATCTCTCGACATTAAGGGATCAATCAAACCTTAAGATGCTCAAGCTAGACAGATTTCGTGTTGCCCTAGCATGTACTGAGTAAAGCTTGTTATTGGAAATACTTGTGATACTGGAATTCCCAAGAGTTTTGGTGCTCGAACCCATATGTTCAGCATCAACACAAGTTTGAACACCCGATGTATTTGATGTCTCTGTTGAGCTTAAACTACTCAACAAGCTGCAGACCATGAAAAAATCTAGTTAATGTAACATTCTGAATGGAACTGTTCGATGCATGAAAGCTGTAAGGGACATGAAGTTGTGCAACAGATGAAAGTTAGACCAACAGTTTACATTCTCTTCATATATGGAAAGAAAAAGTTTTCAGGGATAGTAAATAATATGCTTAGACCATTAGAAGAGCTCATGTACAGCACAGCTCTCTCCGTTCATCATTAAAAACCTACTTGCCAAGCCTGCATTCTCAGACTTTGCTCCCTAAGTTGCAAAACTTTGAACTAATAGTTTCAAGCTTAGGGATTATGGCACATGTTGTTTGTAGTTGTCTTACCAAGTTCTCTTTTTGGTAAGCGTCTTACCCAGTTTTCGCGTGGCTGACAATCTTTGAAGTCTCACCCTCATTCAGACCTCTTTTCTGCTTACTGGGAATGTTATCGAAATTGTTGACTCCCTCATTCTCTTGCCCTACATCTTTACACGCGCTTCCCCTGCTGAACAGAGATTAAATATGTTACTCATAGAGAATCATTTTTTGCCTAAGTAAGGGTAAGAATCAACTACCTTATGTTTTCAGCGGGATTTGTATTTATACCATTAGCTGTTTTGCTTCCTATCTGAACAATTCTTGGTTCCTCATCTGATTTATTACCCCCCTGCCCCTTGAAAAACTTCGAGCATACACGCCCGGAGTCCTTACAATTGATTGGCATCACTTGATTTGCTTCAGGCTCCCTATACATGTGTAAGAAAAGAAACCAACAGAACATACTGGCATCAGATTCAAGCTTCTCTGTTTGATACTTACGTAACCTACTGATACAAATGAAAGTTATATCTGGTGTATCTGGCCGCTGGTAGCAGATTCGCCTCAATGCTTTCCTATTCATACGGATGTATGTTGCCATGTTGTGCATTTCTATCAGTTTCAGCAAAAGCCTTATGACCAATCGCCTTTTTTTCACCCCACAAGGATAAATCTGGAAATTTTAGCAATGATTTTGGAAAATAATGATAATATGATAGAGGTAGCTGGTGAACTGACCTGTTCACTGTAGGAAAATCAACCTTTTTCACCAAGTTTTTGTCCTGTCCATCAAATCGGGCATCGCTCTGAGTTTTCTTCAAGCTATTCACAGTGGGCGCATCTCCAATGTCTCGCTGGACTTGCCCTTGTTCACTACCATCCGTACTGTCGGTAAAGGTACCAATACCAAGCAGGTTTGTATTCTTTGCATTATTTTGTGATTTAGTAGTATATGATGCATGCGGATCAACTGACTGCAAGTTTTCAGGACATGATGGATCCTCATTTACCATGTTATCACAAATAGTTTGATCTCTTGCAGTATTGTTGCACCGTGTTTTGCCGGAGGAACAGGCTTCTTTTGAAACCTCTGAGTCACTTTTCAGAGTCATAGTATGTTCATTTTTTGCATGTGGTCCTTTCTGCACAACTTGCCCTACAAAGCGACCTTGTTGATCAGTTTCCTCAGAATTGCTATTCAACTTTACATCTAGAGAAGCTCTTTCTTGGTTTTCTAAAGCCTGGGTTTCAAACTTTGCAGGTTCCAAGAAGTTGGTTCTCATGGAAGCAAGCTCAGCGATGCCAGTCTCTGAATTGTCAATATGTGAAGCTTCCACACTCTTTGCGGCTGGAACCATTTTGTCATTATCATCATAAGCAGCAAAATCTCTGGACATGTGGATCTTAGTGCCTTGATCATCTAGTTCCACTGAAGCAACTTCTTTGGTCATTGAATCCTTTTCTACAGTCATTTCTCCTTTTGTCAAGGTAGAATCAAAGTTAAAATTATCCATCCTGATAAAAGGAAAAAAGTTTGGATAAATCAATCAGTAGGTTGCAAAATAAGCCGACTTAGAAAAATGCAGTTGCACATAAAAAAATTCACAACATTATACAGTGTCAAACTATTCTAAAACAAGAATTTGAGAAGTATATGCTGGCATACTCGTTAAAGTCAAAGGAGAATGAAAACATTTCCTTTTTCTGTTGACCATTTCCACCAGAGGATTCTTCTGCATTTCCGTCCTTGGGTTTTGCAGTCTTCTTAGGTGGGCATGAGAAATCAATGTCTGCCATATCAACTTTGAAGGAGGATAACTTGTTGAATTCACCATCCAGATTAAAATCCATGTCCCTATCAAAATACTATATTTAATCTATGTGTATCATACAAATGTAATGATTATATTAGGTGACCAATGAACATAAACCAATGTTCCAAGGATTAGACATTATCTTAAGAGTTCATATCAACAATCCCCCTATATTGAAGCACATCGACATTTTTTCATACTCACAATTTATCAAAGTTAAATGCATTCTTTTTGCCCTTTCTGATGGGCCCCAAGCTGAAGTCCATACCATCATATTCTGTCACAGACATTGACTTCCAGGAGCTGAGGAACTCCTTTCCAATTTCTTCATCTGTCAATTTTTAAGTAAAGATTGCATATGGTCATAAAAGCCCAGAAGATTTACCAGAATTTTCACTAGTCGTTAATAAATCTTCAACAGCTTTTTTGGTTTTCTTGAACAATTTCCACGAGTATTGCTTCAAATTAATAAGCTGAAATCTTATATTCAAGTCACACAAAAAAGAAGTTTACAGATTTATGAGGTAAATGCCAGATAAGAATGAAATACCGAGAAGAACTTTCCTTGATTTTGGTTCAACAGAAGTATTTTCCTTTTCTGGTTCTGCCATCTGCAATGACAACGCAAATCATATACTTCCATTAGTGGCAAAAATAGGGGGAAATTTCTTGTGTTTTGTATCATTCTCTCAAATACATTATACATAGAATTAAAAGTTGGTGAAGATCATAGAAACGATGCATGAAAAGCACAGAAGCCTATGAAACAGCAGAAAGTAAAATTACGAATTGCAGTATAAATAAGAGAATCGCAAATGGACTCTATGCATCCACTTTGATTTAGGGATTTCTTTCCACAAATTTCAGCTAGAAATATGCAATTCAGATACATAGATCCAAAACATTATTCTTGTGTACATTGGGCAAATGATTTCCTCATCCTAAGTTCTGCATGAAGCCAGGGAGAAGCTAAATATACAAAAACAAACAATTTACAATTTTTGTCTGGTCTACTACAGGTGGCGACTATAAAGAGAGGTCAATAATAACTGAAACACATTCATCATTAGTAGTTCTGTACAGATATTGCAACCACATGCACAAGGAATCTCTCAGCTGCAGAGTAAGCTGCCTATGAGAGAGCGGTGCCACCTCTAATCCAGGTCTACAGCCTCTATCTAAACTGGAGCAATAATAGTCAACAGCATAATAGCGTAAGTGCACGATCGCACGAAACTGAACCTATCTCCGCTCATATACAAAATTTTATCAGCGACAGTGAGGTCAGTGCAATTTTACTGTCTTCTTTAACCCAAAAAACACACCAGCTGACTGCTGAAGGCAAGCAGAAGCATCTAAGCTACGAATTAACATAAATTGCAAGGTAACCATGACATTCAATTAACCAAACTGCTAAGGTTGGCAAATAATTCACGAATCACAGGCGAAACTAATCACAATCAAACGAGAAGAACGTCATGCGCTATCGATTCAGCTGAAAAACAAGTATGACGCTAAAAATAGAGCGATAACGATTAACGAGAGTCGAAAACGAGAATCATTGTAGGATTGAACTGGTCCAGAGAGAGTGACTGCCTGGAATTGAAGGTTGCGATTGGACTGTAAACTCGCTGTTCGGTGAAGGAAAATCGCAGAGAAGCCTCCAGCGGACGGCGGAGAGCGGAGAGCGGAGACTAACGTTTGAAAGCGGCTCTATTTATAGTTGCACACGGGGATCGAAGCAGAGGCCAGAAAATGACGGAAATCACTATTTGGTCCCTGGTACCTGTGCTTATTGCAATGTCGTCCCTCTTCTTTTATATATGATTAATCTAAAAATTATTTAAAATAAATAAATAGTTTAATGTCAAACAGTTTAATTCTTTTTTTTTTATCAACATCAAATAGTTAAGCAAATTAATTGTTACAACCCGATCCCGATAGATAATTGCAAAAAAATATATCATTTATTACGACCGCATTTCCTTTAAAAAAATTGATGAAAAATCTTAAAATTTCAGACGAATTGTTTGTAAGAAATTGTTTCTCAACAAGGCCAGCAGCCTATCATTATAGAAGGTATTTTATAGCACAGTATCGTCACGTGGCAGCGTGTACGTGGTGACATGGACCGGTGTCAACATGTGAGCACCGTCACATTGTAATATCCTGGTAGAACATGTCTGACCCTATGCTTGAGCCTGAAATGGGAAAACACGGATGATTTGGCGAAAAGTTCATAGGAATTGCTAACAAATTTCTGCCAAATTATAATTTCGTGGCGGAACATCAGTCAGCAATTCTCCGAGGCGAGGCATCAGCCGCGTCGGCAATTACACAAACCAAAAGTCTCTGAGATTTGCTTGAAATAGTAGGTGTCACGTCTATGTATTTATTATTTTTTTTACACATCCGTCCTATAAATTTAAAAATAATTAATTAAGTGCTATAAAATTGTTCAATTACACTTTTAGTTTAAATCGTCACTGTTTTACTAATGTGGGCCTCACTTCGTTAACAGTTTTGTTAGCGTAACAGTGACGTTTCGGACTGATTGTCTAACAGACCTGATCATACAAGACTCAAATTGATCATTTTTAAATTTATAAGACTCGATTATTAAAAGCTAAAAGAAAAGTTTGGTGCAGCAACTATCGACAAAATTATAAGAATTAAACAAAACTGGTATCGAGAGTGCAGTGGTCTAATAGTTTAAAATTCACTTTTACGTGATTTGACGAGATTGTTCAAGTCTCGATCTGAATAATATTATTAGAAATCAACTCTTAAACTTGTATATTAGTAGACACTGATTTTTTAAATTATATTAAATTTTTTATAATTAGATCTATTATTATTTAACTTTTATTTATATTAAAAAAACAAAACTATATAATATAACATCCGTCTGAGCAAACCCAAAAAAAAAAGAATCAGAAATAAAAGAAGTTCGGGAAAGATGAAAGTGGAAATCAAAGAAACCTCCCTAGTCCTCCCTTCTTCCCCGCCCTTCTCCGACCACCACGTTCTCCCGCTCTCCCACCTCGATTCCCACCCAAACCTCCGAGTCGCCTTCCGCTACATCCGCGCCTACCTCAGCCGCCCCGACTCCGACCCGCCTCCTCCGGGCGGCGGTGACCCATTCTCCGCCATATCCACGGGCCTCTCCGCCGCCCTCGTCCACTACTACCCCTTCGCAGCCGCCCTCCGTCCATGCCCCGACAGCCCGGCCGCCTCGAGCTCTTCTGCTCTCCCGGCCAGGGGGTTACCCTCATCCGAGCCTACGCCGACTGCACCCTGGAGTCGGTCGACTACCTCGACGGGTCGGAGGTGGACTCGGGTTTCGTCGACCAGCTGGCCGGAGACCCGAGCCCGGATGAGATCATGCTCAAACCTTGCGTTCTACAGGTTTATTTTTTTCCAATCTAATTTTACCATAAACAAGTGTGAGACCCGCGCTACGCAGCAGGGGAAGATAGATTATGAATAGAAATATTTACGACTTGCCAAAATAAAATTATAGTGAAGACTACATAATATTAGAAAGAGCAGAGAAGCTTCTAATATCATACATCAATATTAGGATACACAAGACCAATCAAGTATTGCGTTCGACTACAACTGTATGCTACCATTTTTTATATCAACAACTTGCAAATAAAAAATAGTAGCACCAGTTAAACCAAACTACAGTCACTGTATGTCAAAGGCAAAAAACCAAAAAAAAAAAAAAGTGGTCTTGTAATTGCTAGTCTTTAACGAAAAAAAAACTTGAGTGCTATGACCCTACTATAGTAGGAATCATCAAAATATGAAAATGGCTTTCTGATGACTCCATCATCGATCTCTAGTCCTTCTTCTTTTCTTGATGATCCTATTAAGAATTGAAGAGGTCAAAAATTTTGTAATTGCTGAAAGCACAGAGATAAGATAACTATGAAACAAACAAATTTCATAAGAAAAATGCATACACATTCGTGGCTTTTTATGCAAAGGTTCTTCGATGTCTGCTTGGTTAGATAATTGTATCTCTTTCAAAGGAATATTTGTTGCACTCAGCTCGCTGGTGGAAGATGGTGCGCTGAAATCAATCTTTTACATTTTTGTGAGCAATAAAATAAATAGCAAATTTGATGCATACACATAAATATATCAAGAGTTAGTTTTAGACACATCATCACTTACACATCAGTGTCCTGGTCTTCTACAATCTGGGATGCATTTGCTTGGCTAAAAAGTTGTCTTCTAGCAACACTGGACCCAGAAAGTGAAAGAGGTGTCTCTGTTTGTACAATAGAAAGGCCTAACAATATAAGATGATATAATACATAGTAGTATTCGGAAATAAAGGGTACACTGTAACATCTAGAGTTAGTATTTGGAAATAAAGGAGATAGTTAATATTTGATTGAATCTGCTATAGTCCAATTTCAAAAGGAAAGAACAGGAAGCGTACTTTCTGCGTGCTTCCAAGAATCTTGACAGTTTTGTCTGGTGGAGTAGCAAGATGATTAGCATCTGGAACCATTGCCATGACTCTGAAGCTTTTCTTACTGTCAGAAATGATTGACGGCCTGTAAGAACAGTAAAAACAAAGTTTTTGCCAAGGCGTTTATTAAAAAACCGGCGGCAAAGTTGAGCGATCTGAACCGGTGCTGCTAGCAAGATTTGGAGCCGGAATCTGTATCAAATCTTGAACAGATTTGCCAAACATTATAAACTCGCTCTCCCTGTATGATCTTCAACAATCATGTTTAACTTATACCTGCAATAATTAGAATATGATCTATTCAATTTTACATATATAATGTTTTTAAATATGTAGGAAGAAAATACATGAATAAATACCCGGGATGGGTGTGATATCTGCTTCACTACAACGATTACACCAAATTGTGGAGCGATAGGTTTGAACAGCTGTTTTGCAATTGGGGCATGCACGGTAATACCAACCTTCTGATGGATCAATATTCACTAAAGTACCTTTGCACTGAATCTGCCATTCTGCAAAAAAGAGAGTGGTCAGATCAACACCCTCAAAAAATTGCAAAATGGCTAACCTGACACAAAAAAACCTGTGATTTTGAAGAGTCAAAGTTCAATAAGTCAGCAATAGTCACAACAGTCTCAGCCTCAACGATGGAAGTGACAGGTGCATTCTGCCTTGGAATAATTTCTTTAACAGTGATAATGTCGGAGATTCTGTTAAGAAGGGAGATGTTAGATAGGGTATTATGGCTAAAGAAAAAATTGAGAAAAATGTAGATGCGTTTGGTACCCATCTGAAATGCTTGGACCTCTGGAATATCTAAACCGATGTAGTATTGTGTTGAGTACGAAGAAGAAAGACAGATTCTTCCTACATAATTTATAGAACAGAAATTTAATATATCATAAGAGGGTACCAAGCTGATAATAGAAGAGTTAATCTATGTCAATGATTAAGAAAAATGAGGGTCGTAGGCTAACCTCCCATGTCCTAACTGTCATTCCTGTAAATATTCCAAAACTGGATCTGATCGATGGAGAACAACACTCCATCAAACTGAACAGCATGTTTGTTCCAGAATGTAAGAAACACTTGTTTTTTCCTACAAACAACAAAGATGAAGTATATTTTCTACCTAATGTGCGAAAAAAGTTGTGAAAACATTGATTAATGCAGAATAATATTTCTTGAGATCCCGAATCTCCAAGGTTCTTCTTTGTTGTTCCTTCTTTCCTGCAGTGGACCAACTCCAATAATCTGCCCATGACATCTTGAAAAAAGCAAGTACAATTTATCAACATAAATATTGAGCAAGGCTTAAAAGTTAAATTAAGACAATAATAAAAAAAAATAATGCTAGGTGTGATAGAGACTGTATATCTAAATCTATACCTAGCAGGTCTTCATCTTACGTATGAGATGTTGGAACTGATCAAAATCAGTGAAAGCGAATTTGTATAATGTATCGATATATTCCCAGAGGTGATTCTGACAGCTGATGTCGCTCGATTGAGTCGGATCATTTCATTGGGAACTGATCGAAACTTTTTTTTACGTGGGATAACCTTGAAACCAAGAGTTCATAAATGATTACCCTCCTGAAGCAATGAATCAAAAGCTCAGTATCATGTTGGCTGGCGAGGCTTCAATGTGCATTTCCTACAAGGAGTAGCAATGTAAAGCGAAGTATTATGAGTGTCAAATGAATGTTTATAAGAATACAGATACAACATCATTCAGTAAGGACTACTCACATGCTCGTCAATGAGGATGCAATTAAACCAGCCCAAGTGACATCTGCCATTTTCCAAACATTAGTAACACGCACTTTATCCTCCAATTCTTTTGATCAAGCGACAAATCAGATCTACAGTGGTAAGCCATGTGTGCAACTGCAGGGAGAAGGAACCAGCTTTTGAAATGAGAGTTGGAGCTTTGTAGTAGAATGAGCAAAAAGCAAACACGCACAATTTAAAAATGCCAAAAGTCTTGCGAGGTCAGACACAATCAAATCCCTTGATTTCGTGGTGTGTAATTTAAATTTTTGGTGAAAAGATTGTAATCTGAGTTGGTATGGGGAGGTGGACAGGAAAAGTACAAACTGACGGTTTAGGTGAACAGAATTACAGAGAGAATGGCGTGGGGAAGAAGAGTGGTTAACAATCTGGTCAATAGAATGGGGGGATATGCAAAGATTTTGTTGATAGGATAAGAATTTGGTACCTGAGGTAGTGTGACGTGGTTTGCAGTATGACCATCTTCATGTTCTAAGGTTTTCTGTGAACACTGTTTCGTGGTTCAAGCATTGACGAAGCAGGGCTCTTGTCTCTGCGAGCCA